>KZ061817.1:48041-69073 GCA_002091835.1 Anopheles maculatus
TTTCCTTTCAAGTTTCAAAATGCAAGAGCGTGTATTTCTGATTTTTGCCCTATTTATAAACATTCTTGTGAGTGTCGCGAACGCGAGCGACACTCATCCCTACGCACGATCCTTTGAAATATTTCATTCAACCCACTGACGAAATATTTCCCTAACCAAACTTGACGAAACTAGTTTTCGTCAAGTTAAATGCCATCTAAGCGTAAACATACCTGGTCACGGCACCATGAAGATTCGCGGAGTTTCGGATCGATTTTGTGCAATATTTACCAACGTTGTTTTCCTTTCAAGTTTCAAAATGCAAGAGAGTGTATTTCTGATTTTTGCCCTATTTATAAACATTCTTGTGAGTGTCGCGAACGCGAGCGACACTCATCCCTACGCACGATCCTTTGAAATATTTCATTCAACCCACTGACGAAATATTTCCCTAACCAAACTTGACGAAACTAGTTTTCGTCAAGTTAAATGCCATCTAAGCGTAAACAATAATTTTTGTTGGATAGCATGTATTATAGAAATTTTGAAATGCTCACCTGGACGTATTAGACTGCAATTTTAGATCACCCAACTCAACAAAAAACCAATCGGAAGTACAACTGCCTACAACCAGCAATTCTTGAGATTGTACGAATCGCTAGGTGATTGTAGACAATAGCGCAAAAAACTGGGAAATTTCTGTTAAAATCTGAAAAACGCTTCGTGAAATCATATTATAGCCAGAAACTTGGTGACTTCTCTTTTTCTTATTTCTTGGCCTAACGACCTCTTAGGTCATGCCTGCCATTTCTGGCTTACTAGACTAATTGTTACCGCATAGTTGGATAGTCAATCCTCACTATGGGGGAACGGCCCAGATGAGACTTGAACCCCGGTCCTGCCGTGTCAAGACCGGCGCCACCAAGCTTACGAAAGTAATAAAGTGAATAAAAATCGTAGCAAGATAGAATTATGCCCCACGTTCCCTTGGAACTATATTTTCACTCACGCCGTTTTCTCGCATTTTGTGTGTGTGTGTGTGTCCGTTACAAACGTGTCAACAACACTCACGGCACTCGTGAGCGGAGAAGGAACCGTCCAGATGCAGGCCGCTCGCGACCCTTTGGATTACCGCGCCACGCTTCAGACCACGATCGGACACTTGTTGGGATTCATTCGTTGGCAAAAGCATCGAACTCATTTCCAAAAAGAGGATTAACTAATGTGCTAAGACGGTCGAACTATTTATTTCATTGCTTGTATAAAGCATCCAAATGTTTATAAAGTGTATAACTAAAAATAATTGAATCCTCTCAATGTTCTTATAAGCAAGAAATCTGTCAAGTTTTGTAAAACAGCAGAGCAAATTTTTCCAACAATGTTTGACACCCTTGAAAGCTGCATTTGTAAACAAACCACCGTACGCATTTTGCTCGCATCTTCTTTACTCAACCGCATTCTTCCCAACTAAAGCTTTATGTTTTATATTTACAAGAAAGATCTACAAGAATACAAATTTTAAACTAAAAGTACTGCTTTGCTGATTTAATCGTCCGAAGCTATTTAAAGTCAACATTTAACGCACCCCATCCTACTATTATCGTAATACTTCCCTTGCTTTTCTCTCTCTCTCTTTCTTTCACACCACCAGATCTGTGTTCGATGTTGTTGTTGCGCAGCATTTTTTCAACTTTCTCTCCCATTCCCAACAAACACGCGGCGATCTTTCGAGAGTTTCTCGCCGGCGACCGATTTCCGGTGTTTTGTTGCAACCGTCCTATGATGTGTAGTGGTGGTGGTACTGTCGGCAATGTAAAACTATTTTTCAAGCATCTTTTTTTTCTATTCGTTAGTGTCGTGATCGTTGAACAAATTTTCCATTTTCCGTTTCGCTGTAACCGTTTATTCGTCATAAGCTCAACCACAAGACTGGCGTCCCACGCCGTTCAGTCCCATCAACCGGATCCTCCTCATCTTTTCGCCTGACGTCTAGTTTGACATTTGATAAATTTCGCCTGATTTTAATGACAGTTTCGCCTGATTTTAATTTGTATTTTGATTTGTTATTGTTTACTCGATTATGAATTCCGTTAACGTTCTTCTGATATATCTGTTCTTCCCACCAATCTTATTACCTGATCTTATTCCCTACAGTTAGATGGATGCGTCAGCTAGTGTGGTGAACGGGCCAGGTACGGGCGAGTCGAACGAAACGAAAGGAAAACGCCACGAGAGTGTGTTGAGCTGATGTGTAGCGATCGCGGAAGCGATGCAACGTGCGTCTTTGAATGCACCTCTTGTGCGAGTGGTGAGTGGATGCATAGGATCGGGTTCGGGGTTTGTGGAATGCGATCGGGCCTATGCATACGTGAAGCATATTAATGCAGAATTCCTTTGCGCAGCGAATGCACTTAATCGAATCCATGGTGTATCGTGACAAGGGAACGATAAGTTTTCTCTTAGTTTTTTTCAACGTTAACTTGACAAAGCAGTTCTTCTCAAATAAAAACAATCGAGTAGTAAACACTAAATTGTAAAGCGCACTCCATTGCTGATGCAACAATCGCACCGGAAACATGGCATTGAACTAGTTCCATAAACTTCTCGAACGCCAGACAAGACAGAAGGCGCGGGTGAAATCCAATTACGTTTCAATCATTGGGCGATGTTCACTTTTCCAACCTTCAAGTTCCATTCTCCTACGCAGCATTACACTCGATAACACCACATCGATGAGTAAGCGTCTGTCTAATACTGGGACACATTCCAAGGAAGGAACAACAGCAAACATGAAACTTCAGGAAAATGGTATGCGGAAGATGGAAGAAGCCTCCATTTTTGTATTGCCTGCACGAGAATGTTGGATCGTAATGTGAAAATCTAAGCCTGTACATAGAACGCCACACTATTGGTAGATAAATTATTCACTTATGAATTCTAACGACCAGGGAAATGGGTGTAGAACATCGGTAATTGAAAATTGAATCCTCACACACTCACATCGGTTGTTCTCATGAATGTGTAGTTAGTACCAGCTGAAGGTTAATGACAGTTTGGCTGGATGTTGTAAAAGTATTTTATGCTTTTTATTTAAATCCAAAAAAAAGTTCAAAATAATACAGCAAAGCTGTCAATTCTTTGTCCAAGCGTTTCAATTCAATATTAATATGGAAAATATTAGTTACAATAATAACAAATAGCATCACCAACACGCTGCAAAGCAGGAAAACACAAGAACGCAGGAAAGGAAAACCAACAATCACTAATTTCAATCAATTAGCCACAACAACCGGAAGCCGTTCGACGTCCTGTGCAGTAAGGTGTGTAGTTTGCCGCTGCAACAGCAGGAAGCGAAACCATCGTTCCGAGGGATTGAACCCATCGTACAGATTGGCACCTATTTGTAACCACCATTCCCGGCAAAGCACATTTTCCCGCAGGGAGCCCAGTGCAAAAGAAAATCGCACAATGCTTATGACAAAACAAAAAAACAATGACACAGTTAGAAATATGGAGAGAGAAAAAGAGAAAGGACATTCACCATTACCGTCACGCACGGAATATCCGTTCGGATTTTTTTTTCTTTCGTTTTCTTCCCCGCTATCGTCCAGGGAGTGGAATAGGCGTTTTGCTCGCAGACAAAATAATTGTGGTGTCCCTTGCCGTGAGCTTCAGCGTGGTCCGCGTGGTGGTGGCCTTTCTTCCTTGCCCTAATTCACCGGTCGGTTGTGGGGTGGGGTGCCGGACTGCCGGAAGGACCGCCGCACAATCATGCAATCCTTTCGATATCCGTTTTTTCCGCCTCATAATCCTGGTCCGGAAAATCGTTGCTAGCAACAGACACACACACACATACACACAAACACTCTCGAACGTACCCACGTCCGCTCTACAGGTTTTCCATTTGCTGTTGTACTCTGTGTACGAACACGATGACCCATTGACCGGGCAAGCCCTTGCAACATATACCCTTTCGCCAGGCTATCCTTATGCGGATATCATTCTGATCCTTCCCTACGGGGAGCACACACACATTGTCGTATCCAATTTGGAACTGTTCCACCCAGTCAGCTGCGTGCTTCATGATTGATGGTGATAAAAAAATAATATATTGTGACATTTGGGAAGATTGCTGCCCGTGGGGTGGAACGTCAGCAAAGACAGAAGTTAACGGTTACGGTAAAAGATCATTCAGCAAATTGGTGTCCTTTGCGTTCGGTTTAAGGAAGAGTGTTTTGAAAATTAATACTATGATCACAATTGTACTCGGTAATAGAAAATGTTTAAGTAATTACGTTACACCAGCTTAGAATAGATAACTTTGTGTGGGTCCCCACCCAGTAATGATTACTATTTAATGATTTGTATAATAAATCCTTTTTTTTATTGAAATGTTTCAAGAATATTGTGTATGTCCATCTGTGCTAGCTTCATCGTGGAAATTTATTATCTAAGAATCTACGCCAAGCCTATTATCGTTATTGAGACAACCATAGACAAGTGACACACCTTGCACAATTAGATCCTTCCAGAAGGAACAGAAATAGAGCAAGGTATCTACAAGAATGGTTGTTTTTTTTTTTTGAATATTCTTGCATGATAGACGCATGATAAAGTCCGTTAGCTAAGTGCCATTAATGTTACCAGCACCGACTACACCTCGCGTTTCCTTTCTTACATTAATGAAGGCTCCAAATGAAAGTGAAGAAATTACAATTTCTCAGAATGTAAATGATTTACTGGATGGTCATCATCAATTCCACCGTGTCTTTTTTATGGCATGACTCGCGACATGCATGTCTAATACATGTCTCTTGTGTAACGAAATAGTTGTTTTATCGAGTAAGTCTTTTACTGAATTTTATCAGTTCCAGCGATTTTTCAGTCGTTATACATGAATCAACTGAATTAAAAATCTGACTGGTCTGATGGTAAATGCAGGAGGGGTACAGGTAGTAATGGCAGGTTCTCTTAAGGTTGTCGTGTCAGAAAAGACGAAGAACCTGAATCAGCTGCGTATATTTATTATTTCATAATTTTTGTTACTATCAGTGACCGGTGGTGGAATATATTTGAAAACTTATTTGAGTTCCGAGAACAATCGAGTAGCCGGAGAAGAGGAAGAATGACATTAAGATACGAAAAGACCCTTCGACGACAGGATCTCAAGACATCTGAGGCATCTTTGCACTATGAGATCTTTTGCTAACGAGGTTCCAAAATAAGGCAAATATGGTTCCTGGCGATTCGTAGTGTTTGCCAACATATCAGAAACAGTGACACTTGCTTATAACATCTTCTCAGAATGTATTTTTCGATTCAATTCGATCTACCTACATATACGTCAGGTTCGAACATTTATTGCTGTTCGTTTCATAAACAATTAACATTTTTTTTGAATATTCTTGCATGATAGACGCATGATAAAGTCCGTTAGCTAAGTGCCATTAATGTTACCAGCACCGACTACACCTCGCGTTTCCTTTCTTACATTAATGAAGGCTCCAAATGAAAGTGAAGAAATTACAATTTCTCAGAATGTAAATGATTTACTGGATGGTCATCATCAATTCCACCGTGTCTTTTTTATGGCATGACTCGCGACATGCATGTCTAATACATGTCTCTTGTGTAACGAAATAGTTGTTTTATCGAGTAAGTCTTTTACTGAATTTTATCAGTTCCAGCGATTTTTCAGTCGTTATACATGAATCAACTGAATTAAAAATCTGACTGGTCTGATGGTAAATGCAGGAGGGGTACAGGTAGTAATGGCAGGTTCTCTTAAGGTTGTCGTGTCAGAAAAGACGAAGAACCTGAATCAGCTGCGTATATTTATTATTTCATAATTTTTGTTACTATCAGTGACCGGTGGTGGAATATATTTGAAAACTTATTTGAGTTCCGAGAACAATCGAGTAGCCGGAGAAGAGGAAGAATGACATTAAGATACGAAAAGACCCTTCGACGACAGGATCTCAAGACATCTGAGGCATCTTTGCACTATGAGATCTTTTGCTAACGAGGTTCCAAAATAAGGCAAATATGGTTCCTGGCGATTCGTAGTGTTTGCCAACATATCAGAAACAGTGACACTTGCTTATAACATCTTCTCAGAATGTATTTTTCGATTCAATTCGATCTACCTACATATACGTCAGGTTCGACGAAAAAACTACAAAAAATGTTAATTGTTTATGAAACGAACAGCAATAAATGTTATGTCTTTTACATTCTATTTTTACATGTTCTACGAAAGGTAAAAAAAATGAGAACGAACATTCGTCGGCCTCATTATTCCGTTGCACCTGAAGTACTCGGGTGTGGAGTTGACCTTTAAGCCGTGGTTAACGGTTTGGGGAAACGTAATGTAAGGTGGAAGATATGGTCCACGGCACAGTTTAACGGCGGATGGCTCAATATCTAGGCGGAAGGTTGTTTTAGGTTTTTTGTTTTGGTTACTTCTTTTTATGGTCTCGTTTTGCTTCCGCTGTGAAAATGTTCCACTTTGTTGCGCTTTCCACCATGTTCGGTATGTTCCCAAAAACTAAACCAAAAAAAAACAGACCACGATCGTCGGAGTGACGTGTATCGAAATTTAGAATTTAAGTATGTTTCCTTGCTATTAAAAAGGCAAATTATAAAAGTCTGGTTTTAATTGAATGCATAAAGTATGTTAACATTCATGAATCAACCCACAAACTTATAAAAAAGTGAAGCAATCAGTGATTGTGGCATTCACTGACCTTACTCTATCGCAGAAACACTAGACACACTGATAACGAACATATTCTCACATTCTGTACAGCAGAACGCGTCATACAGAAATAGCTAAGCTGAAAGAAAAAACTTAAACCAAATTTACGAAGAAATGTGTCGATAAGACACAGGGTACGTAATACGGAACCTTTCGTAGTTAGTGGCCTAGCGCCGACGTCAGTGTTATCATTTCGGCAAAGGAATTACACAGACGCCGGGAGGCTTACGATAATGGCCGTGGCGCTTTTCCCACCCTATAATGGATGGGTGTCAGATGATTCATCGCTCTCGGGAGGGAATGTGTGCTCTTTTTGAGGCTGCAAGTCGATCGTATGAATCATTAACTGATCTCTGAGCGGGAGAGCAGTTAAGTCATCGGTTAAAAGCGTGCATCATGCCAACATCCGAGATGATGGGCGAAGCGATGAGGATCATCGCGTTTTCTTAGAATTTGACAGACCTTTGATGGTTTGTAATGGTGCTATGGCAACTGTTTGCTTTTGTTAACTTGTACAACTACCAAGATGTTTTGTTTTTTTATTTTCAGTTTAAATTTAATAACGATTTATTTTCCATTTTTTAGCACTTTACTTTTGATCTCAAATGTTTGTCCTGATGCTAACATGTATTAGTATCGTACAAAATGTAGTTATTGTATTCCAAAGAAAAAAGTTTCAACGAGCAAAATCTGTTGCAAATATCGTTTTCGTCAGAGCTAAAGATCTCGATCGTAGAAAACTAAAGTGAAACTGTAAACCACTTAATATTTTCTTGACATCAAAGGGTGAAAATATTCTTTTTTCGATAGTTTATGACCTTCTGGAATCATTTATATATTTCGGCAACTAAATATTGAATTTGTCATAAGCTTGTTTTTTGAGAACACGCATAAGCCAATACGTTATTTTATAATAAACAAATTAGATTAATTATAAAGGATATGCGAAGGCATTGAACCTCGTGGGTAGTCAGCAAACTGCTGTTTGGTGACCGGTAATATAAATCACTTCAACCGTGTTTTATGAACTGTTTTTGCAAGAGAATGGCACCGATTTAATTTAATTTATGTCCTACTATAAATAATTCATAGGCCATGGGAAACATTAGTTCCGTGATCAAATTAGTATTAAAAACATGATGAAACTTAAACACACGGCCACAAACAAATTGTCTTAATTTTCCATAGATTAAGCAAGCGTTTTGTGGTGCAATTGTTTGAATTCGTGAATTGTTTGAATACACTCACATACACGCATTTTAGTTGTGTGAAACTTCCAAGACATTGCAACCCTCTGTGCTGGGTATGCCACATGAAAGAAAACGAAACTCTCAAGATCAACGCACTGCCCCCGCGGTGGTGGAAACTCTGTTGCAATAACTTTGTATCATTTATGACGCTATTTGGGGTGGTCAGCTATTTTTTTTTGTGCAGGGCAATAGTGCTAGAAAAATGCCTCACACGCTCATGTGGATTGTTGATGAACGAAAAACATCCGCCCCGTGCGGACCATATGGCCTTCACCGTGGATATCGGAGGGAAAGATTCCAGAGGTCGAAACGATCGAAAGACTCGACAAGCCGGACGATGCCTTGACCAAAACCCACAAACACCGCGAGTTAAACGAGTGAAACAAACCATACAACAAATTGTTCACACACGATCAAATTGCTAGAAAAAAAAATTTTGTGGAAAAAAGGATCATTAACGCACAATTTTAAATGGAGACCTATATCATCTGTTCGATGAAATGTGCTATTTTGAGCATCATCCCCATGCCATTTCCCATCCAATTCCTGCATTAAATCTGTTTTATTTGTGCATCGTTTTTTTTACGATTCTTTTTTATGCCAAAGTCAGCTGTCGTGGAATTCTGTTTACGTTTGTCCTGACGTGATTGCCGGTAGTGTTGTGCGGTTCCTTCCCTTCGCACAGTCAGTTTCAGCATGTTTATGAATGAAATTTAAAAATAGTCCCATCAACCGAAAACCGGATTGAGGAAGTCGATGGGAGGACAATTTGCGTTCTTTTTGTTGCCTCTACCGTACCCATTTCGTTCCTGGCCATTCCTCGACATCGGTTGTGTTGGATTATTCATTCATCGTATAGCTTTGTTATGTGCGAGCTTAGGACATTCTGCGGATGTTGTGGTGAAGCAAATAAAAAAAAAAAACACTACCGGAAACCATGACGGGTTTAAAAGGAGCAGTCCATTTAGAATTGGTTATGTGTCCTTTCCGGTGTTTGGAATTGGAGTAAAGTGAGCGGTGAGCTATTTATAGTATCTCCACACAATTAGACAGCATATTTCCGAATGATATGAGCAAGGAACAGGACATTAAGCAAAAGAGGATAATTGCTTGTTCTAGTTTTGTGTGTTAAAAGATATAAAATAGGTTATAAGTAGCTTGTTATATGACTTATATGATTTATTTTCTTTAAATATGATTTCATATAAGCTGAATTGTCATGCTTAATATAATTTATTAATAGTAAAATAAGATATTAGTGCTGCTGGTGTAAGCAATTCTTTTAAAAAAGCAAATATGTAATATACCTAGAAGAGTGGCGCTTAAGAGCTTTAAGGGTTTAAAATGTTAATTCCAGTGTATTAACAAGGGCTAGCGATGAAATGTATGTTCGCTTATTACTTAAATAAATCTTAAATACTACACTATGGATGGATCATGTATAAAAGCATACACCCCACTGTATTTGTGTATGGTTGTTCATCTTTATGTGAACTAACCTTCAGTTAGCTGTCGTTTCTCTACATGATTACATAGTTTGATGTATTACACACATTACAAAACAGAAGCATTGTGTTGCAAATGCTGGTTAAGTGTATGTGGTTGAAATTTGCTGTTTTCAATTTCAGCTCAGAAAATAATACATGCTAAACCCTTTGATTACAAAGGTGCACCACCTTCTGGTTTACTGCTTATCAGGGTGTGCTCAATTTGTGGTGTTTAGCAATGCATAATCAAGAGAACCTTCGAACCAAACACACCCTTTTGTTTGCCCTGCTCAATTCTGTACTGCCAAGTAGTGGAATTTTCTTTGCAGACTATATAAAATACGCAAACAAAAAACAATTCGGGGTTTAAATCGCTTTCGTTTATAATACTTACCATTACGGCTGTAGAAACATCCAGAACTGAACTGTTCCTATTACTTCCTCTGGTGTTAATTTCCATGTTGATGACTAATTATTAGCTCGTGTTTTTTTTTTTCTGTTCCGCGTGCTTATACGTTGACTGTTTTAGACTTTACTATATTCTCCAAATTGGTTCAGCTTCGCTGACGAATCTCTAGACGCCTCTAGACAAGCTTTCCGTTGGGATTAACTCCAACGGGGATGACGACACCTGTGTATACAAACAATACACATGCACGAACCGGCACACCTCTAGTAAGTTAACTCTTTATTTCTTTGGCTCAAACGCAACTTTTCGCCCAGCGATCGACGAATTTTTCTGCGAGCGACAGGTATGATTCACATTAACGCTTATTATAGAACACTTAGCAGCTTGTAAATTACGGCATTTTGTTGTTGGCCACAACAAATTGTACGATCTTTCTCTAAACAGTGGGATGACTGTTCAACTAAAAAAAAAACACACGGTTCGGATATTTCACAAGGCACAATACGTAGCAAAAATAAAGCAAATCAATTTCACACACAAAAACTTTCTGCAATATGGTTCTAAAACCGATACACAAAACACACGGTGGTGGCGCGTTTAAGAAAATGCAACAAAATTGCAGCAACACTTTTGCTGCTCACGACCGGTACCAGCTACTTTTCGATTTTGACTGAACGTAAACAACGACCGCGTGCGCTGGCACAGCCAGTTGCCTCTCGAACGCGTGCAGAGTACGTCATCAGCGCTAGGCGTAACGCAATCGCGAAACGGTCTGTCGTATTCAAAGTGGGTATAGGAACTAGGTGGGCTTATGCCTAACGATTTGACAACTGCGCATGGAAAAATGAAGTAAAATTTGACAGTTACGGGTTCGATCGTTTGTTAATGTGTGCGTGCTCCATCTGGTTGTGCTGTCCGGAGTAAAGTGTAAATACGCGTGTGTGTGTTTGAAGATACGCGTATCTGAATCGAACCCGTAACTGTCAAACGTAAATTCCGCCGCAAACCTATGAGCCCACCTAGTTCCTATACCCACTTTGCCCTTTGGAGCGAAATCTTTTTGACATCTCGGGTTGTTACCGACGCAACGATTCTGCTGACCGCGATCGGTCAGCAGAATGCACTTTTTAAAATCGAACATTAAAAATTGCTGACCGATTGTGGTCAGCAATAAATTAGTATAAATAAGCCACGATACGTTCAATAAATTGGCATTCGAACATTAGACCAAGCTTCGTCTTTGAATCGCCAGCTCTGTAGTCGGAGGCACTTCTCTGGTCTACAAGAAAGAAAGCAGAAGAACAATTCGAGTCGGAGGCGCTTCTCCGGTCTCGAAAGCAATACGGTTGCTCCAGGCAAGTCGGAGGATAGTTTGATGATATTACACACATTACAAAACCGAAGCATTGTGTTGCAAATGCTGGTTAAGTGTATGTGGTTGAAATTTGCTGTTTTCAATTTCAGCTCAGAAAATAATACATGCTAAACCCTTTGATTACAAAGGTGCACCACCTTCTGGTTTACTGCTTATCAGGGTGTGCTCAATTTGTGGTGTTTAGCAATGCATAATCAAGAGAACCTTCGAACCAAACACACCCTTTTGTTTGCCCTGCTCAATTCTGTACTGCCAAGTAGTGGAATTTTCTTTGCAGACTATATAAAATACGCAAACAAAAAACAATTCGGGGTTTAAATCGCTTTCGTTTATAATACTTACCATTACGGCTGTAGAAACATCCAGAACTGAACTGTTCCTATTACTTCCTCTGGTGTTAATTTCCATGTTGATGACTAATTATTAGCTCCTGGTTTTTTTTTTTCTGTTCCGCGTGCTTATACGTTGACTGTTTTAGACTTTACTATATTCTCCAAATTGGTTCAGCTTCGCTGACGAATCTCTAGACGCCTCTAGACAAGCTTTCCGTTGGGATTAACTCCAACGGGGATGACGACACCTGTGTATACAAACAATACACATGCACGAACCGGCACACCTCTAGTAAGTTAACTCTTTATTTCTTTGGCTCAAACGCAACTTTTCGCCCAGCGATCGACGAATTTTTCTGCGAGCGACAGGTATGATTCACATTAACGCTTATTATAGAACACTTAGCAGCTTGTAAATTACGGCATTTTGTTGTTGGCCACAACAAATTGTACGATCTTTCTCTAAACAGTGGGATGACTGTTCAACTAAAAAAAAAACACACGGTTCGGATATTTCACAAGGCACAATACGTAGCAAAAATAAAGCAAATCAATTTCACACACAAAAACTTTCTGCAATATGGTTCTAAAACCGATACACAAAACACACGGTGGTGGCGCGTTTAAGAAAATGCAACAAAATTGCAGCAACACTTTTGCTGCTCACGACCGGTACCAGCTACTTTTCGATTTTGACTGAACGTAAACAACGACCGCGTGCGCTGGCACAGCCAGTTGCCTCTCGAACGCGTGCAGAGTACGTCATCAGCGCTAGGCGTAACGCAATCGCGAAACGGTCTGTCGTATTGCCCACTTTGGTCGTATTGTTGGAAAAGGCGGATTGGGTCCGGGGTGGCGATGGAGGAGACAATTGCGTGGGTGTCGTCATTACTCGAGAATGATGGAAGGAGAATGATTCATTTTTTTTCGTAGTAAATTGAGCTGATTGTTTCACAGTATTTTGCGTATCAAATGGCAAGACGCTAACGTATATGGTTGTATATATTGTAGCTAGATGAAAGCCAATTTTTGGCCCACAGTCAATAAAAAGCTGTTATTTTATCTGTTTTCTTTTTTCAAATTACCTCGAACCATCGACTTCGATCGCATCTGTCAAAAACGAACTGTCAACAGTTGTTTCGTGTGTATGGGGCTTCATCACGCTCAGCTGTCAAAAGCGTAATATTGTAAACAAACATACGTGCTCCATAATTGCGCGTCGTTTTCAGTTTTCCTCTAAAAAATAAGAAATTAACTAGTAAAGCTACAGATATGCTTCATTTACAAAGCTACGGCAGTAGTAGCAGTGATTCCGAACCGGAAGATGGCAAATCTAGAACCGAAAAACCTCAAACAGCAACAGAAACATCAGAAGACGCATCGGCTCATCTAAAGCCCGTCGATAGCCAGTATTCCGTCGGAAAATCGTTGCAAATATGTGCCGCACCGCTAGTGGTACCGATGGTAGGTGGAAACCCCCGTTTTTCGCACCTTTTCCACTACTAAACTTTGATTACTTACAGGGCCAATCGGAAGTGTCGCGTGCTCTCGCACCGACAGTAAAGGAAATCAACTACAATCCACGCTATGAAGAATTGTTTGCCCCCGTAGCTGGGCCCGAAAATCCATTCCTCACGCAGCAAATGAGAGCACCGAAGAACATGCTGACGGGATTTGTTGAGAATGCGCACATAAGCGACTTTCAGTTTGAAAATCAGCGCAAAACGTTCCACAGCTACGGGTATGCGTTGGATCCGTCGGTCGACGGGAAAGGAACGGCTCCGGAAGAAGGGCCGAGCTATGTGGGTCATCTACAGGCTGCGTACGATACGGACGGTGCTACCGTGTTCGAATCAACCAAATCGAAAGTAAGCGCCGGAGAGAAGCGAAAGCGCGTCAAAAATGATGCTCCGGAAGATGTGGAAGGATTCTTGGGCCCGTGGGGTAAATATGAGGATGAGCAAACGGTGGCACGACCGAACGAAAAGGAACGAGCCGAAATCGAGGAAATGATGGCAAAGAAGCACCGACGCCACAAGGTGAAGGAAGACAAACCCATCGAAGAGAAATCGATCCTGCACAGTAAGTATTGTGTGAAGCCGTTTTTCATTGGTAGTATTTACTTGATCGTATTGATGTTTTTACTTCCTTACAGTCAAAGATGCATTCGATTACCAGGGTCGATCGTTTCTGCACCCACCACACGATGTTGGAGTTAATTTGCGAAAAGCTGGCGCTCCGGATCGTTGTTTCCTACCCAAGGCTCACATTCATTCCTGGACTGGGCACACGAAGGGTATATCCGCTATTCGCTGGTTCCCTGTTTCGGCCCACTTGCTTCTGTCGTGTAGTATGGATGCGCGCGTCAAGCTGTGGGAAGTGTACAACGAACGGCGATGCGTACGGACGTATTCGGGCCATCGGCAGGCAGTGCGTGATGTGAGCTTCAACAATAAAGGCGAACGGTTCATCTCGGCCGGGTACGACCGCTACCTGAAGCTGTGGGACACGGAAACGGGAGACGTCATCTCGCGCTTCAATTCGCGTAAGATTCCATTCTGCGTAAAGTTCCATCCGGATTTTAACAAACAGCATCTGTTCGTTGCTGGAACTTCCGATAAGAAGATTATCTGTGTAAGTTATTTATTTTGCTTGCTTTGGGGTTTGTGGTTTAAAAGTGCAGTTTCGTTTTATATTAAAATGATTCTTTTTTTTTCATTCCAGTGGGACACCCGTACCGGTGAGATCGTGCAGGAGTACGATCGCCATCTCGGTGCGGTCAATACGATCACCTTCGTGGATGAAAATCGACGCTTCGTTACGACTTCGGACGATAAGAGTTTGCGCGTGTGGGAATGGGACATACCGGTGGACATGAAGTACATTGCCGATCCGACGATGCATTCGATGCCGGCCGTAACGCTCGCACCGAACGGTAAGTGGCTAGCGTGCCAGAGCCTGGACAACAAGATCGTCATCTTTTCCGCCATCAATCGGTTCAAGATGAATCGCAAGAAAACGTTCACCGGTCACATGGTGTCGGGATACGCGTGTAATCTCGATTTTTCGCCTGACATGAGCTATCTTGTGTCGGGCGATGGGGATGGCAAATGTTACATCTGGGACTGGAAAACAACCAAGCTGTACAAGAAGTGGCAGGCGCATGATAATGTTTGCATAGCAACGCTCTGGCATCCGCACGAAGCGAGCAAACTTGTGACGGCCGGTTGGGATGGATTAATAAAGTACTGGGATTGAATGTTTGTAATGCACCGACGACTGTGGGAAAGCACTCATGAAACAATAGCATTGTGAGTTGTTTTTGTGTTTAATAGTTTCAATATCCGAACACTGGTCTGCACTGATTCGTCCTTTACATTAGGGTGAAGACATTCGGACTGAGATATATTTCCTTCTCCCACTGTTTACAGTGTTTTTCGGGTGGTGAAACAAACGTTCACTTGTTTAAAGCAATAAGCGCCTTCAAATACGCAATATTCTGCGCCTTATTATTGTTATGTCGAACCATGCATTCCATCAATCTTATAAGCACTTATTATTTGGCCAGGTGATATTTTCTATTTGTGATTCCATCGAAATCGACACATGACCAAAGGGTATAAGTCTAGACATCAAGCTAGTAAACGCACTAGGGGTCCTGAAACTGAGGAAGTAGGGATAGCTGTGCAGAAATAGAATGCTTGAAAGTTTCACGCCCATAACACTTATAATAGATGTTCAGCCAACGAGGCTTGCATAGCTCTTGTAGAGTTCAATAAAACGTATCAGTGAGAAAGACTTCACATAAAAGCTGCCCTTAGGTTTGGCTTCAAGATTTTCACATTTTTACCGGTAATCCCGCAATGACCAGGCTGCCAGCGGAATGCTTTATTTAAAAAAGTGCCTAGAATATTGAAGAATTGTACGTATTACATATGCAGAGCTCCCTACAAAGGATTTCAAGCGGATTAATCGGGGCAGAACTTGTTAGTTGCGATGGCTATACTTTCCCACAAAACGTATAGGAACTTTTCTTGAGCGAAGGTCATTTATGATGGGTTTTAATATAATCTTACAAAGGAAACGTAATATAGATTGATAAGCATTCAAGATGCATTTTATTTGTTTAAAAATACTATTCGACTATCTTATTCCTCAAAGCCTTAGTTTAACATTTTAGGTAATTACTATTTACACTCATTTGTGCCAAATTATTGATCAGTCTTTTTGGTTTAGCTATCATATGTCATCCCCGTTACAGCGTGCTTCGTATCCTCAAAATCTCACCCAAAGCCTGGAATTTCACTGTGTAGTTTCGGCGCCCACTCATTGGCGCACCACATTGAGATAAATCTTGGGCTTTGGAGCTGGTGTTACCGTCGTAAAGAACCGACAGAACGTACACGGTCTCAGTTGATTCTGGGTGAATGTTCTTCGCTTCGGGCTGCTAGAATCCGCTTCCGGTACAACTGGAGGTTCAGGTTCAGGTAGATTGTCACGCTTGCGGTGGTGTTTGTCATCGCTGGGAATTATCGAAACGTATCGTACGCTTCCATTCCTCGACGTATCCAATTTCACCGAGGGAGATGAATTGCTACTGTCTGCCCGACTGATAACTACCGCTCCATGTCCTTCTCCGATCACCAGTACAACAATGACGCCAATCAAAAGGGCCAATGAAACGAAATTTAACCGCGTAATCATTGTGTTCTCACTTTGTTACTAAGGGTTGATCTGGTGTATCTTGTGAAATCTGTTCCTTGCAAAGGTGGCTGCACACTATTGACCAGAACCTGGTGCTCCAGTGCTTTATATAGCTCAATTAATCACGGCACTAAGCGAGCCCCTTTTATACGACCCCACCGTTAGGCTTGGGTCAATCTTGAGAGTGTTTTGTTTTTGCTTGTTTGTTTTCGCAAACGCACCATAAGCGGCGTTCTCCGCACATAATCGAGCATGAAGAAAAATAAAAAACAATCGTTCTATTGGCGCAATCGGTGGAGGGTTTTTTTGCGGTGTACGTAAATGCGAGGAAGGATCGCGTGCGATTCGTTTGTTGCGTATCGATGCCATGTGGTCGGTCACGAGAGTTTTACTTTCTTTTCGTATGGAGGCAGCATCAGCGGCTACGTACAGCCTGTTATCAGCAAGAACAGTGGGGTAAATCGTAAATCGTAAAATCGTAAATAGTCCGTGGAATTAAAAATCGAAAAAATCTAATACATTGTAAGCTTAAATTATTGGTCTCAAGTAACGCAAATAATAAACAATATTTGGATAATATAAATTAAAAGCAAATAATAAGTTTTTTAAATAAATTGATTACTTTGTTTTAAATAATCTTCTTTTGCAACACGTATTAACTGAATTTATGTTACAGTAAGGCTCGACACACCAGAATATTTAAGAATCGCCAAGAATGTGGTACATTCTCCATTATGACGAATTGTTGCCGTGGGGTCCTGTTTTTAACAGGGGTCCTATCGCATTATGGAATTTTCCATCCAATGGATTGTGACGGAAGGTTATCTTCACATTAACTTTTAACCTTTAATTCACTTTTTTGATGGGCTCTCTTTTCGGTCATCAGGTTACGAGGTGCAAATGTGCCACGAAAGAGAAGGTACAATGACAGCAACCGTTTAAAAATTGGTATTTGTACTGTATAACTCACTTTTACGGCATATGCCTATAATTATACCTTGTTTCGCATTTACTCGGTACAGAACGGGGGGAAGAACGCAATCATGGTGGCGAAGAATGACGTTCTGACGCAATTCCGATCGTATGGCGAGTAAGAAAGTAGAGGAAAAACATGTTGTTGTTATTCTCGTTAAAGTTGTTGTTAAGAAAACGGATGCCCCGAGAAGTTTCTATTGTAAACTTTGTTATGCTATCAACTTTGTTTTTTACTTATTTATTTAGTATGACGTCTATCTGACGCATTGTCTTGTACGTTAACATTCCGTGGTAAATATTGTATCGGACATTATACATATATTTTAACACAATCGTTTATTATTTTGTTTAATTTTATTACGATGAGAACTACCGGTTGTTTGATCAATAAACTCGGCCGATCGCCGGTTAATAAAATACCACGATTAACCCTTTAAAAATGTAACGCATTTATTTAAAAATTTGTAACGAGCTTAGAAAGCTCGTTGTAACATCGCAACTGCACAACATTGCATACTAACAGGCGCACTGTCAACATACTGCGCATCGTACGACGTAATCGACGAATCTCTGTTGCTTCGGGAATATACAACGGAAGATGAAGGCTGTGGGGGTACCAATGCTGTGAATTGAATACACTCCGTATGCTACTAACACACTATAAACTCTTTATTATCAATATTTGTTTGTATAACAAATATGTGGTAATAGCTAAATCAGTACAATCAAAGCTTAACGTCTCTTTTTCTCTTACACTCTCTCCCTTTCTCATTCTTGCGTTTTCAACTGCCATGATGAGGTATATTTCGCGCAACGGACATCAAACTACTCCCAAGTTACGTCCGAAAACCCATCGGCAAACAAAACTACCGCCACAGAACAGTCGGCACGGTACGGCTAACATGGGTCCGTTCAACACACCGCAAGCACTTAACGAATTAAATAAAATACAAACGGCAGTCACCCACCAATTGATGATCGTTGTGTCGACGTGATTTCCGGTCGACCGTACTATAGTCGCCCGGTGCTACTGCACGCTGGCCGGACACCGGTACGACCGCATTCGGGGAAATGTGGAAGTGTCGGCTCTGACGTAAATTGCGCATCATTTTCGACTGCAGGATCGATGGAGGTGACGATGTTGTGGTTGTTGGGTGTGCCGTACGACCGACGTGCATGATGCCACCTAAACCGTAGTAGTTCCGTGGCAGGGCATCGCCATCGCCGGTTGAGGATGCTGTTAGCCACACCAGCACTGTTACAAAGCTCCCGAGCTGCATTTCACAGCGACGGTGTGTACTGATCTAAGACCTTCCTTACTGTTCCCGGACTCGGTATAACCTCCGAAGCTGAACCGATTAACATTACACAATAAATACACAGTCGTATATTACAGAAAACTCTGACCACATCGTTGCCACAACGGACGAGCGGCACAGAGGTGAGCAGGGACAGGCGTGAGAAGAAACTGTGAGATAAGACCGATCGAATCGGGATGATGCAAACGTACGGAGAAGAAGGATGCCTGAGTTGTGGTGCCATCAATGGCCGGCTCACGTTCACGTTTGAGTGCTTGCCTGTTCGCTCGGTTCGTTCGTTGTACTGTCGGGCTGGGGCTGTGCTTCCTGCGGGTTCGGCGACGGTCCAAAGTCAAAGTTGGCGTTCACCTGAATGTGCGGGTTTTCCACCTCCGGTGGTAGCGTACTCGTTTCCCCTTCGCCATGATGGTTGTGGTGGTTATGGTGGAAGAAAATTTCCTCCGAGTTAATTCCATGCTCCCCAGTACCGTGGTGGTGTTGGTGGTGATGATGGTGATGATGGTGTCCAATTCCGTGCGCTACGTGCCAGAGTGCTGCTCCCGTTAGGATACTGCCCATACTGAAAGGGCTCGATCCTCGGTGGTGATATCCGTAGCTAGATCCATAGCTAGAACCGATCGCATTCGAATCACCGTACAGTGCACTGTTGTGGTTGTAATCGTAGTGTCGGGGAGCGACGAGCGGTGCTGCCGCTGCATACGAATGCTGGTGCCCGACGGCTTCGGCATAGCTGGGAGGATTGATCTTCGAATGCGAGTAAGCCGGAGGTGCGCCACCAACCGGCACGGCATGATGTCCCAATCCGGGATAGGCCGGCGGAGGTCCAATCGGATGACTGTTCGAGTGTCCGTCTACGCTCCAGCCAATCGGTCTCGGAGGCTGTATGTCGGGTACGGGGGGATTCCGTACCATTCCACCAACGCCTTCCTGATGCATATGGTGGTAGTTCTTGCGGGAATTACGTCCCAACGCACTGCCCGTATTGTGGTTACTTTTGCTACGCATTCGGATCGCAAATGCACGCTTTCCGTCCACCGTTGTAACACCGAACAGCATCAGGTGTAAGGTTAGTACGCAAAAGATCACCACCAAACGTTTGGTGCGTCCTTGCGACACACGAAAGCCACAACGTGCGGCCATTGTTTCTCACTGCACCCGCTCACTTAAGGATATCCCGGTGTTTCAAGTTTCTCGAATTTACAAACTGTTTCAACACTACCAGCCCCAACAAATGTTTCGACACGTTTTATATCTTTTTGCTACTGCCAAGAGCCAAAGAGCTACGACTCGTTCGCGATCTCGAGAGGAACTGAATTTCACAGCACCCGTACCGTGCTGAATACATCCGTTGGCGTTGGCACTGATTGGTTTGCTAATGAAATGATTGGTTTGCCTCAACCATCCCCCTAATGCGTGCCAGAATCTTCACACACTCGCAGACCGGCCACTGTAACATGGACGGTGAGCGTGGTGAAATGATAGCTTGCATTCGCACGCATTTCATCTTGTCACATCATCACAACCACGCCACACTGATGGAACGCACGTCAGGATCAGTGACAAAGTAATCTAAATCGGATTTTGCTCACCCGTCGCAGCTGTCCCGCTTGGACAAACTCAAGCAGGCATCGCTAGCAGATACGCTGACAGCAACGAGCATTATCTAATTCTGCAGCTACAAGCGTTACTCAGGACGGGCGAAACTTACACGGCCATGTGGAGCATCTCAAGGGATCAAGAGATATGGGGAGGCTTATCTGCGTAACGATCGTGTTGTTGTTTTTCTTTAACGCGATCGCGAAGAATTTGTCAACGCGTAATTGAATTAAGCGAAACGTACCGCAGGAACGTCGGGGGTACACAGCAGGTGGTTCTCGATGAATGTTCTACGCCATAACGCAACATCGTTTTGTTGGCAGTGTGTGGAATTGTGAGGGAATATTTCTGTTCCGCAAGATAACGCAATAAGCTTGCTGTATGTTTTGATTATTCTCTAGGATCACTTTCTCTGTGCGTTATTCATGTGGCACGCAATGGATAATTTAAATGCCAAATTAACAGTGGAAAGTTCCTCAGTACCCCTTTCTGACAACCTTCTCAAAAAGTTGTGCGTTAAGATTATTTTTTCTAGATCTATGTCAACTGGTTTTTGATAAACTAAGTGTTATAAAAAACCAGTAAACCAGAGTACTGATATTCAATAATGAGTTATACCCAGTGTTCGGAAACTAAAATAAGCTAAACCAACGTCCGAACATACATAATTAAAGAATAAAAACAAAATCCGGAATAACATATAGGAAATTCTGTTATTATTAATTGTCGAAATTATTGTTTCGTCATTGTTTTGACCGATTCCAGTTTGGTTTCTTCTATTCCTTGTCTTATCAGCTACGAATAATTTAAGTTAATGTTCCTCCGTTCCTCCAGCAATGGTGAGGAGAC
>KZ061817.1:94088-126588 GCA_002091835.1 Anopheles maculatus
AGTTGAAGAATTTCGATTCAAACCCTCCGATAACCTTCAATAAGCACACAAATTGCTGCTTAATTGTCAATGCTATTCCAAAAGGGTTCACTCGTTTTGTCGTACCGAGCAGGCGGACGAGTTGGGTTTTCTAAGGTCCATCAAAACAGATCCATCCATTGGAATATCGGATTACGGCTTCACCGTCTGATATGTCTACCGGATCCATGAAGCGCCGGAGTGGGATGGTTTTTTGTTCTTCTTTTGCCTTTCTGCCTGTCGAAATAAATAAGCGTCGTTGTGTGTTCGGGAATCGGGCAACGACAGTAGGGGGGAAAGGGATTGCCCGTTTACACGGCCACTTGCCTCAGATGACGCAGGCTCGCTGAACGGAACTAATCTTTCGCTCGTTCGCTAACCTTAACTGCTGCGCAAGGTGCCACTACCGTTTATCGTTCGCTAGTGAAAGGAGCATTGAGGGTAGAATTGTATTTACAAATGGCACTTGATAAAAGATGGCAAACTGAAGCATGATTTATAGAAATTGATCAAGAATGTAAATAAAACAATAAGGTATGATCGAGTACTTACACCTGATGGTGATCAGGTTACAAAAATTGCAAAGCTACAAAGTTGTTGCTAAAAATAGATGACCCAACCTGGGAGCAGGGAGCAGTCACAAAAGCCTTCACAGCTCCTTAGATCAGCGGGAATTACTCAGGTTTCAGGCACAGCACAGAACAATGAGTGAAGTAACGTGGATGTGGCAAACGGTGTGAGCAATATGAGTCAGCCTCCAACACTCAAGCCACACTACTCTCGACCAATGCAAACAGCGCGTCCACAGACCCGAAGTCGCGCACAAAACTGGGAAAGATATTTGTCATGGGCTAGATTTCTTGGAATGAGTGTGCCTGTCACCATCGAAAGGTGATTAAAGCTAGGTTGGTTGTGGATTTTACGTATTTAAAATATGTTTGGTATACTAGAGTCGCTAGAGTCAACTAATGCATGTCCCTCAAACGAATCCAATAAAAAACGGGGAATTGTGTGATAGAGATCATAGGTCAACTGGACATTCTAGCTCTATCCCCTCGGTCCACGCTGCGCTCGGTTCATTCGTCAATTGGAACCGACTGGCGAAACTCGGAATGATTGACCACCCTCGGCGGTTGATCACAAATTTTGAGTGAGCTTAGCCACTCTTCCTAGATTGGCATGGATTTGGTTGGTGGAAAAAAAAAGTTCATGGCACGCATCCCCCCATCCACAGGAAGTACCATTACGTCCGCGTGCAATTCCTGTTACCCCTTATGCCAAGGGTCTTTTCCCACTTTGCGCAACAATTCATTGCTTATTTCCTTTTTTAATTTGGGACCTTATGAAGTTGTGCGATGTGTTGTGCTGTATTTTATTTGCTGCCCCCCTCGCCAAAGCGTTCATTTGATCGTGATTTCCTTGCTGATGGACAACACATCATCGGTGCGCGCAAGGGTGCGAACCAACCAAATGTACCGGATTGTTCGCGCTTCATTTGCTTCATGTTGCAAACGTATGGTGTTGTTTCGTGGGTGCAGAGCTTCTGGTTTGCATCGCAAAACCGAGCGATGTCCCAGGAAGACACAGTTGTTACAGTTATGTATGCTTTTCGTTCGACATCGTATCAAGTTATTTAAGCCGATAACCTACGGATATGTGTAAGGATCATTTGCAAGTTATATTGGAAATTGATTTCGGTGTTAGCATTAGCATAAACGTGAACGCTTAACGGCGTCCGGAGAAATGTATTCTAATGCGTGTAATGACGAAATGTGAATCGTACTGTTACTGCTGACAGAACTCACCAAAAGGCAATAAACTCATCACCTTTTTGGCACGTTCGACACATTACGATGGCCATCAAAAATTGGCCCGGGCCGGCCGAGACTCTGATGTCTGGCTTACCTGCTGGTTTCGTCCGGGAAGTCACCGTCCTCCGCACGCATCTCGCCGGACGTTGGCAAAACGGAAGTAGTTATATTGCTCCATCGTTCCTCGTCGAAGCGTTCTAACGTCGTACGGTTGAAGAGTTCGTCCATGGTGTGGAGCTGTAAATAGAAAAAAGGACTCACGGAGTATGAGAGAGTGTGGCACGGAAGCGGGGGTAGACTAGAAGCACACATGTGGCCGCGAGTGTGGAAATATAATTGTGTGGAAAAATTGTGGAAATATGTTAACCAAATAAACAGTCGATCATCGCTTGGAGATTGCGGTGATGCGTTGCTCGCTTTTGCTTGATTTGCTTGATCGGTGGAGGATCGGTTTTATGGTGCTATTATTTGTGGGATTTGGCTGCAGCATGTGCTCACGATTTCCAATGCAATGGAAAAAGATCACACAACTGTACCGAAAGGGAAACGGCAGCGCGCTAGTAGATGATCGATCAAGCGCATTGCATTCTGAAGTCCGGACAGACAGGTCCCCTTCGAGGCACGTCGTCGAGAACCCTGGCAAGATAAGCGAATGAGAGGCGTGTGTGACAAATGGTGGCAACTGCCATCTCGCAAATGAACAACGCCTTATCGGGGTGCATTTCACTGAGCCGTGATGATGCAATGGAGCTGGCATTGGGTTGAGGCTTTGTGTTTTATTTTATTTACTAGACAGCTCAATGACGCGTTCGCTCGAAGGCAGACAAAAACAGAAAAAAAAAGGACTACTTCTTGCTCGGCCGGCTCGGCACACCAGCATTATCTAGTGGAACGTTTATGAATGGAAAACATACACCTCGATTGGTAAGCTTCGTTTTGTGTTTTGTTTATGTTGGAAGTGTATTTAATCTACACATAAAAACACATGTAGTAACAGTGAATGAAACGAGCTTATCTGAACTGCGTTTATAGAACGAGTAGGGCGGGATAAAATAAACAAAGTCACCACAACAATTAAATCTGAATTCTACTGATCTTCTGTGCAGCTGCTATTACAATAACCCTTCTTTGTTCCTACAAAGCTACGCAGCCACCCACCCAAGCATAATCCAAACAAAAGACAATGGACGGCTCCGTCCAAGATGCAACTGCAACTGTCCCGAGTCTCAGCAATCTCTTGCCAATCGAAATGACATTCCAAGAAATGGACGACACAGGGAAAAAAGGACACAAGATATGGTCGTTTTGGGGTGTTTGGGTTGATGTTTTAGCTGCGAGGTCAGTAGTGCAGTTAGCAGTTAGCTTTGAGTGAAGATTGACTGGTTTCTCGCTTATCATACTGAGCTCACTTACAGCTTGTGTTGTATAGAGAAACACCCTCCCATCGGCGAACATTCGATCAACGAAATTAAATGCAATTAACACCAATTAAAAAGGGTCACCCGACTGACTGACGGTAGTACGGACCAAGTGGACAGCAAATAAAATGTGCGTATCCCCCTAGTAAAAGGCGCGTTGGCGTTGAGCGTCATCCCAATCGCGACTGACCCCGAAGATGACGAAGAGGATATGTTTTCGAAGCGAATGAGATGTCTTTATGCTGAATGCTTAAAAATTAGGAGTCAGATTAGCTATAACAGAAGTGTGTTCGGTTAAAATCGCGAGAAGTTTCGATCAAAATCCCTCAATATAGCTTTATATGAACAGAATATTTTATTCAAAATCAAGAATCAAGGCGTGGAGGACAATCTCATTAACCCATCTCTTCTAGAGTTCACAACCTATCCTCTGTTCTTGTGGGAAACCCGAAAACATTTGAAGTTTGCGTAGTTCCGTGTCATACTTATCAGTCTGCTATTATTCTTGTGTGAGGTGTCTGATATAGAGACAGCACAACGTACCGACTAGACTCTTCAATTAAAAAATACATGGAATAAGTTGTATCACGTTCCCCTAGAACTTCGATATAAGGTCTTTTTAGTGTTGGACAGGATGTCTCAGAAGGGCATATATTCTAAGACTGATATAAGACTGATTAATCTAATTTAATAGCGGCAAAGCTTTACCAGAGATCTCTCTAATCTTATCAGGAGCTTAAAACGTGCTTTAATCATAATTTTTTGGAGTGTTATTTAAAACGTCACAATACTTGGAATTTGTAAAGTTGTTATTGGTACTGTGGACTAGTGATCACCGATCTGGTCACATTGAAAAGGACCAAAACCTCCTGAGGTTGTACTAAGAAGCAGCTAATGTCAGAAGCTCTCTCCAAAATAGTGATATTTAACTAGCTTCTGTTCTATACAATACATTAAACACTTTATCCATAATCTCTTCCAAACAAGCGTTTCATGGGTGTTTAAATACTGCCAAAGTGACACACATTTCACACATTTTTTCCCCTTTAATTTGCTTTGCTTTTTAGTCCCCATTTGTGAGGAACACAATGCTAGAAGAAACAAAAACCCCGACAACACAACAATGTTTAAACAGTTGATACTACTTATGCGTGCTTATGACTCACAGACCGAACCGCTCACAACACTTGCGGTTTCGCGCGAATGTTGCCGTTTCCAAGGTGCAATTGGCACGTCTTGGGCAAGACATGTACGGCGGTGCAAAAAGGTAACGGTGCAAACCATACCTTTAATCGATGAGTCAAAACGGTGGAATTCCTTACCCCGGTAATAGCTCCACGTTAATCGGTGGCTCGACGGGTCAACAAGGAAAACGGAAACCAAACACACGTGAGTCTCTCTCTCTCTCTCTGTGTTGTGCATTGTAACGCATGGAACATGAAAAACATAACATTGATGTTGATGTATCGTTCATTTTCTGGTTGTAATTTTTTTTACAAAACAGATGAACTGAACTCCAAAATGTCGAACTGCGCACCGAACTCTGTTGGTTCCGATTTCTAATCATTCGGGGCACTGGGCAATGGTCGCGCCATGCCGCCGCCTAGCCGTGTGTGATCACGTCGTGGGTTAAAGCAATAAATAAAAAAAAACTCGCTTGCACACTCACACACAAATCCGAGGATTGATGCTTTCCGATCGATGATCGCAGTCTGTTGTCGGTGTGTTACTCATCGGAGTGGTAAAATTATTGTGTGTTTGATTTAATTTTTTACACTTCAATTGGTAAGTGGACACAGGGGCACACCCGGGTTAAGGCTGTTGTTTTATTTACATGTGCTGCTTCGTGTTAAAAGCGCGTTAAATAACGATCGAAGGTTGCTTACAGCAAAGCTTAAGTCACGCCAATAATACTTACTTATGAGTTTAATACACTAGATCGTTCTTGATGAGATTCTTGATCGTTCGTTTCACACTGTTTTAAGGAACGTTTAACTGTTTGCGTGAAATAAAAGGCACTTTTCGGTACACGATTCACAGCACATAGCTTCAAACCATTCTTCCCTCGACTACAACCGAGCTTTACGTTCTTTGGCGTTTGCGACACAAACTGGACGCGCACCGGTCGTAACCTTCTTCACCCCTTAGGCCGCGTTCTTACTCACGTGCGCATTACTTTGATTGTGATACCACAAACTTCACTCGCATTCATTTTTGCAATCTCATGTATGTGTGTGTATGCGTGTGTTTCCGGTGGCGTTCGTCCTTCGGGGATAACGCTTTTTATTTAATTTTCACCGCCACCGTTGCCCAGGGTTTGAAACAGCATTTGGCCAACCTTGAGGCAGGCAAAGTACACCACGGTCAATGCGAGCAGGCGATAGGTGAAGACACTCATTGCGTACGATCAATTCCAGGTGGTACGGTAACAGGAAACAAGTCGAGATTCGGAATAGGGTTCCCTAACTCTTACGTTCCCGCTTTCGGTTTTAACGCCCTACAGAACTCTCTACTTTTTTCTCGCTACAATGCCACCCCTAGAGGGTTTGTTCTTCACTACACTTGGACGTTTGTCAACTTTTTAGAACACACTGCTGGCACAAACGATGGTGTGATAAGGTGATAGGAACCGGAGCAATGGACTCCGATAACAAAATCGACGACGACAGGGTTCACGCACAGTCGCCGCACAACCACACACAATCAGTCGCGTCGTCTTTAGCACTCAAATATTTGTCTTTTCTCGACGCTCAACTCAACACACACACGCACACGTCCTATGTATATTTGTACGACCTGGCGGGGACACACTCGCAGGCAGTACCGTGACGATCACTGTTCGAATCTAGTAGCCTCGTTATCCCGGCCAGATTCCTTATCAACGAGCAACGTTACTCGTGCAAATGTAAACAACGAAATGATGAACTGTGGCACTACATAAAAAAAATGCTATATGGAACCAACTCGAACCGAAGCCACCACCAACTCCCTGGCTGTGTTGTTATCGTTTTGTCGTCAAACGTGGTACGCTGACGGTTGGGAATGTGTTGTCGATCGTCGTTCTTCGGCTAAATACTGCAACTAAAGCCGGCACCGCGGGCACACAAGAGCTTTGCTGTGCCAAGCCAACCACTCCCGAGCAGTTACAGGCAAAGAATCACGCGGTAAGATTTGCCGCATGCCGCCTCGTGCTCAACTTGGGTTTTGAGCCGCTTGCGCAGTGGTCGTGCAGTGGCTGGATGCAACAAACTGTTGTTCCTTAAGGAATGTTTGTTCGATATGCGCTGTAGAGAAGATATATAACAAAATAGTCTCATAGTTGATGTTGTGGGAAAGATAATTTTGGTCATTGAGCATTTTCCATTTTAATGGAATTTTTTTAAAATAAAAAATATGGTGAAACTTGTCTTAAAAGAAGACATTTATAGTTCCTTAGTTTATGTAAAAATTTTAACCGTAAACATCTGGGTTAAAATAAGCGTGCTGCAACATGGCGCAAAAGCACGTGTGTATGGGGAAGTAGGGATTTGCATCAATGATGTCAAAGTTTTTTTTCATAGTTTATCATAGCAAAATTGAGAAATGTTAAATTACATGATCACTGACACAAATAACGACAGTGAAAAGTTGACTATTTATTAGCATTTTTGTCATAGCATGTTAAAAGTAATCTCTAATTTGTCTTAACTTACTTTATTTCTAATCCGAAAGTTTCAAAATTGGTTCACTATAAATGTCTTGATCATGTGCTAATTTGTTTGAAATATGTGTGTTCCGGCATGCAGCAACACAGCACTAGAGCGCTGCCTTACCGTCGCTCTCTGACGCGTACTCGGAGAATAATGCGTATTCTCTCGTTCTCTCATTCTCTCACCGATGATTGAACAGTTGTGCAAAAGTAGAAAAACAAAACAAAACAAAACAAAAGATGCAGTACGCACGCACACATGCACTGTAAAGCGAAAAGAAGAAGTAAACAGCATCCGATGAGAGGAAAGATGATTATAGTACAGTGATATTAGTGTGGTCAATTATTTAAATTGTTTATTTTCATTTTTTTTCATACATAACTTTTTAAGAGGTTCAAGGTACAAAAAAAAATCACATAAACATTCATAATTTCTGCATTTGGCTATTGTTTACGAATCTTTTTCTTCTAGCAGAACATCTATCTCGATCTCCCTTCCTCTAATGCACTCTATTGCACAATTGCTCGCTCTTCTAATGGTCGTTATTGCAGCTGCCGTTTTGTTGCCGATAATGACCCGTGAAAATGTGGCTAGCATCCTGAAGGATAGAAAAAGGAGCGAGACAAAATAGAAGTGAAAAGAGATTAGCTTCACCCGTGGTTTGTTTTCCCTTCCCTTCTCTGGCATCTGGCATCTGGGTGCAGGATTTGTAAAGTCTCACATAAAAAACGATCATGATTAGATATTTTTTGTTCATGTATCTGTCATCACTGTCACGTCCGACGTGGTACAGTGATGGAAGGCAGCCATAATTACTGTCTTTTGTATATTTCTGGGTGCACATGTTCCAGTTAAATCATTGGAATGTTTTGTTGTGATTTTTACTTTCATTTATAGTTGTTATTTGTACTTAAACAATTCAAAGTTGAAAACAATTTGATCTCCGTTCGCTTAAAGGTTTTTTTCCCGCCACATGAAAGCACATGGTACGTTGCCATGGAAATCTACGAAAACCGGCATGTTTCAAATTGTTGCGTAGCTTGCACGCAAGGTACGTTTAACGGACGTTGGAGCTTGTATGCAATCAGCATCAAACATCGTCCCGCGGCATATCGACATGAATTTCCCTTTCGTCTAGTGAATGCGAGAAAAGCCTACCTCTCGTTTCCACATTTCTCACTCTCCCCACCATCACCACCACCACCACCACTCGCTCCACAATTTCCATGCGGTCCTGCTTTGGAAGACCACCGTCCAGCGTGTCGGACGAAGTGTTTCTTCATCCTACGGTGTCGGCTAAATTAGTTTACATTACAAAATAAAGTAAACAATGGACTAACACCAGTGTGTGATCGTGTGTGTGCGTGTGCGTGTGTGTGTGTGTGTCGGGTGCGAGGGAGTATGTATGCTTGTACGTGTGTGCCCTATTTTAGCCGCACCAGTATTCGCACCAGGTCAGTCTTAGGGACGTTGTTGCACTACGGTGGCCGTTGTTGTGCGCGACTGTCGTTCGATGGTTAGATCGAATTGTCGCGGAACGAACCTCCAGTGTCCGGGAGTGTCCGAGTTATTCCGGCATTAAAGTTTGTGCTTTGTGTGTCAAGCGGAGATCAGCCGACAAGTCAACCACCGTGCCAACCAGCAGGCCAATGGCCAACATCCGCCTTCGAGAGCTTCCTTCTCCGGTGCGGTCCACGTTCACGAATTTAATATCATCCCATCGCGGCGCAGGTTTTGTCCAACCGCTTCTACTTTTTCCCCGTCTGACCCCGTCGTTGATGCCGCTGGTGGCACAGTGTTCTTGTGTGTAGTAAAATCGAAGGAGAAAAAATATAATCAACGCACCACCAAAAAAAACATAAACCGCCGCTCTGTAACCAACTGGGGCCGGTGTTGTTGGTGCGCATAAATTGATTCTATTTTTATATGCATACTGTTTGGCTATTTGTTACTGTTGTTGCTGTTTTTCTCACAAACTCACGACCAACCCCGTCCCGGACCGTCCTGCTTCCGGGGCCGTGTCCGGGTTCGCCGTGCTTCCAGTGGACCGTAGCCAGCATCAAGTATCGTGCCCCGGACTCGCTGCGGACCGAGCGCTGATTCGTGCTCCGGACATGGTCCAGCCGGGAGATCGGCTCGGCGGCTAATCGGGGCCCTCTGTGTTCAGTGTTACGTACGCGTTGCTGAATTTCTTTTGGGGCGAAACTTAGTCTCCCGAACTCCAGACGGCGGTGGTGGCGGCATGGACGCGGGGTTGTTGTTAAGAATGTGTGCTGCGGTTCGAACAACAATCATCATCAACACCGTCGCTGTACTACCACGTTCGGACGCTGTGGCCAGAACGGGGAGGATTTTGAAGTGGCTAGAATCTTCAGCTTGAATCGAGCAAGGTCCGAGATTTTGCGAACCGGGCAGTAAGTAAGTGGACGTTTCTCGGAAGGAAGACATCTGTTGGTTGGTTTATCGTGGAGCGTGAAAAGCGGAACTAGCTGATTGTCTTTGTTTGCGGTCAGACTGTTTGAGCGTTCGTCCTGGGGTTTCCTTGTGGCAGAATGTGCCATTAGCAAGTGCTGGTACGGCGCATCGCTTGCATAGGCATATGACCCGTGTACGATGGATCTATTGGGCGATGGTGAAAGTGATGCGAAGCACCATTTTACAGATTATCATCGCCATTACGAGTATAACATCACCAACAGCAATGGTAAACAGTGGTCAATGCATGACGCATACAGTGCCCGTGCTGGTGTGTTCTGTCAGTGATGAAACATGTCCCATTCCTTTACTTTGGTCCGTTTTCCTCGGACACAGGATCGAGCGATGCCATCCCGCTCTACACCGGATATCCACGGGCGCTGCTCAACATCGCAACGGTGACGTGCATAGCGTATATGGTCGTTGGCGTTCCAGGCAACCTGCTGACAATAGTGGCCTTGATCAAGAGCAAGAAGGTACGTACACCCACCGACTCCGCGACTAGGCACCGCGATTAGTGATGAGAGATGTCCGTGCGGTGCTGGTAGCTGCGCTATAAAACAGGTGCCGTGATTCAAACGGATTAATGTGCCTTCTGCTGCAAACGCAAACACAAGTGTCGATAGAACGGGGCCTGAGATATATTGGCACCATAAATATAGTGCAAATCGAACTTAATAAGTACAGCACTTGTACCTACACTGCCTACCTACAGCTGATCTCGAATCTCTTGCTCTGCCACCTTGCTGTCTCGTCTGGTTTCCCGCCCATTTTCAGACACGCAACGCAACGGCCGTTTTCATCATGAATTTATCGTTTTCTGATTTGCTGTTCTGCTGCTTCAATCTGCCACTGGCCGCGAGCACCTTCTGGCACCAGGCCTGGCTGTACGGGGATGTTTTCTGCCGGCTGCTACCGATGATGCGGTACGGGTTGCTTGCCGTTTCGCTGTTTACCATACTGGCCATCACAATCAATCGCTATATTATGATCGGCCATCAGCGGCTGTATCAAAGGTAAGCATGTGGAGAATTTTAAACGAATGCAGCGCATTATTTAACAGTCCTCTTGCTCTTGATATTTCTCTCTCTCTCTCTCTCTCTCTCTGTCTCTCGCTCTCTGTGTTTCTTTCTTGGTTTAATTGGAAGAATATATCGTACGAAAAATCTATGTCTGATGGTAGCCTTTACCTGGATTCTGGGCTTTGGTTCGCTCCTTCCGACGTGGCACGAGAAATGGGGAAAGTTCGGTCTGGACATTGCCATCCACTCGTGCTCTATACTGCCCGATAGTCAACGTAAGCTTAGAAACTTCGGTCAGAATCATAGCCAATCGCCATCAAAACCGTATGCTTCATCTCCGCAGGCCATTCCCCGAAACAGTTCCTGTTCTTTATAGCATTTGCCTTACCCTGTCTGGCGATCATTGTTTGCTACGCACGGATATTCTACATTGTACGCTCGACTGCTCTGCGCACCAAAGACCTGCCGAGTGACAACCTGGACGAGAACAGTGTGGAGGATGCGTCAAGTGCAGTTAGTAATCAGCAACAGCAACCGCAACAACAGCAGCCTGGACAGTACATGGGCTCTTCTGCTACGATCACTCCCGAAAAGGAATTCCCGCAGGATGATCGCCCATTTCCACCGCCATTATCGTACATCAACTTCAGCCAACACTCCGATTGGCACTACATCGATTCGAGCACCGAGAATGAAATCTTCTGCAGTACATCATCGACAGAGGATATATCTCGCCGGGCAGCCAACTTGAACGCGATGCATGATAACAACATTATCGATCACTGTGATTGTAGTGCTACTAGGGTGATAATTGATTGCTTCCTGCGTTAATTCGCTCGAACGAAAGCGAACTAGCGTTCGGTTAATGCACGGTTTGCTTCTAATTTTAGATACCACCTCAGTCCGGTGAAGGATATCTGGAGCATAGTAGTGCGGTGAAACCTCGCAATCAACGGTACGCTACTGCATCGGGACCGGGCGTGAGGCGCAATGCAAGCAATGTTAATGCGCGGAAGCGTAAGAAGCACCTGAACACATCTGGGGCGTCGATAATGAGTGCGGGCAAGATGTCCGCCAAGGATCGGAAGCTGCTGCAGATGATATTGGTGATTTTCTTGGCCTTTCTCGTGTGCTATCTACCGATCACGGTGGTGAAGCTGTTCCGTCCCAGCATGCAGGTACTGAACGTGGTGTCGTACTTGCTGATCTATCTAACCACCTGCATCAATCCCATCATCTACGTGGTAATGTCCCGAGAGTATCGCCAGGCGTACTCGGACCTAGTGCTCTGTCGTACGTACGAAATGGCGAAGAGTAAATGCAAACAACATAAAGCCGCCAATGTGCTGCGGTTTGCGTCGAAATGTTAACAAAGAGGCAGCCGGAAGAATCAACAAAAAGCTAGTCTTTGTATCTGTGTTCTAGGTGTAGTATCGTATCGTAAAGTTGGTTTGTTGTGTTTGATTAGTAGACCGTTGAACGACATCAGGATCATGACGCATTTAGAAGTGGCTTCGCGAGTAGTAAATTACTTTCTTGTTCTGAACACACGAGCAGTGTAATCGATGTGGGAGTGTGTTTTTGTTTATGTTCCTGTTGGTTTATTGTTACGAGCCAAACGTAGTACCTTTGGTGTATTGTTGGTACAATCGAGTCGAAGGAAGGAGAGCACCATTGTAAAGCATTGTTCTTAGCTTAGGTTCAACATGTGACAAAAGCTAGGTAATGTATTCGGATCATATCACCTTCATGTTTTCATTAGCTTTCGTTTGATACATAAAAAATACTCATTAAAAAACGAGATCTCTCGAAGCGTATTACTATTAGTTGTTTTAACCGTTAAATAGTTTTAGAATTTAAAATTTGAAGCGTTCGGTGCGTTGATCGACCACTGTGCTGCAGCGCTGCACCGCTAGCTTTCAAGCAAACTTTGAAATGGTACAAAATATGGTTTTGTTGTGTTTGTTGCATTTCATAAAACACATAAATTATGTTTTCATTCATCAGCTTTTGAATAGAAGCAATAATTGCGGCAAATAGAATATAAAACAAATTTGAGCAGCTTCCGACCGGGCGAAAACTCGCCCCGAGCTGTCACGAAACGTCAAACGGCACAGAAATTTTGACAGCCGCGCAGCCACAGTGTGCAGAGCTGGTTTGTTTGTGTGTGGGAACCATAATACCGTTGATTCCAGTTTTTGTGTGTACAGCGAATAGTTTGTAGAAAGAGTTAACAAGTGACGCTTTTTTTATGCCTATAACCGGCTGACTAATTCAGTGCGCGGTAGAGATTCGATCAGCCACTTGACGCCGTGGTGCAGCATAAATCGGATACGGATATATCGTCTAAACGCGTGTGCGTGTGTGGTGAGTGTGTGCAGTGTTGCAGTGTGTTGTATGCCGTTGCAGCAAGGAAGAGTGGCTTTGTAGATAGTACGCGAATTGGGTGTGAAGAAAACAGTGCAACAAAGAGAAAATTGGCAACCCGACCTAATTGAAGTGGCCGGAAGTGTTTGTGCATCTTGTGGTAAGCGGTTCGTGCGAGCCGTGCTCAAGCCGTGAGTAGTGTTGTCGATCGCGGGACAGAGCAGAAGTGCATTTCAGACGATCGATCAGGGCGAATGGTTTGTTTTCGTTTCTATGTGCCCAGTTTCTTTTGTGCGTGGTTCCTAAAGCGCGGGCACACACACACACACACACATACACCATCCCATCATAATTCGCAACGGCGTCTCTTTAAATCGGCATCGCGTCCACAAAAGTGCCCGAGTGCGAATAATGTTTGGGCACGCGAAAGTAATGCGAAAGCGAAAACACACAAACAATCCTGCGTCAGCGATTGTAGAGCGGTCAAAACGTACGAAAAAAGAAGACACCAGCCGAAACGGGAGGGGCTAGGAGGCATTCTTCTTTCGTGGAGGGCCAATTTTCGCGACCCCGCATGTTCGCATTTTGGCGACGTTGACGCCATTTGCTGTTCTTGTACAGTTCAGCTCTCTAGCCGGTTTTTCTAGGGGGAACGGGTAGGCAGTTTTCTGCGCTTGCCTACGTAGCGGCAAATGCTGTTTTGCTGTGTGGCCCCGTATGTGTCCCAGGTGCGTACGATGAGGTGGACGGGTGCTGCAATGCAGATAGCTCGAGAGAGAAAGAGAGAGAGAGCAAAAAAAAAGGGAATTAAAACGGAACTCACTTTCGGAAGCAGTTTTAATTCGAGGGGTTTGTCGCTTAAGGACCATCGTTTGCAGGTTCGTCGCTTGCCGCCTCGTCTCGTTTGCCTCGATCATCCTCACCCGAGTAACGGTTTGCAAATTGGCAACGGTTGATGGTCGCAAAAAATAGATTGGGATCAACCAGCACACCGCCGCCCTGGACCACCCCATCTTTCTAACCTGTCTGTCCTGTTAGTTTCCCGTACCCGCCGTGTGTCCCTGTCCCGGTACCGGTTTTGTATCGTTCCCTCTGGGGGCCATCCAACCGATTCGCTGGCAGTCGACAGGTTTAGTAGTGTACGTCGTTCTTCAACGTGGTGCGGATAGGATTTCCTTTCCGATCCAATTTTCCCCACGCATGTTGCAGAACTCTTCTTGCACAGTATCCGGACCATGCTGTTCGACCATTTCCTCCCCGGTGCCGTGGCATTACATTTGTTTTTACAATATTCAACACAATTCCGCTGCTCGGCTGCCTTCCTTCGACGGTTGCTTCCCTTGTTTTTCAACCCACACGATTTTACCCCATTCTGTCGAGTGTGTTAAGTAAAGGAACCACCTTGCGCACCGAACACGAGCTGCAGTTCGTACGTGGACGTGGTCGTTCTATGTTTTTCGCAAACATTAATTGTGGATTGATACGTGTCGGGGATGGCAGACTGTCTGGTCGAATTAAATGTGCATTAAGCGCTGCTCTTAAATTACATTTCATTATTATTATGCTAAAAAAAGACAGGATAAACGCTTCAAAAGTTATAATACCAAAGAAGAAACAGATTTTCTTACATTTCCGAAATGCTATTCAATTTTATTTTAGCACAAAAGATGTACGCGAAGGTGAAGAAGCCGTTGTCCGAAGAATGATAGCGATACCTTCAAGGACACCATCCGTTTTGTATCGATAGGTACCATAATAAATGCTTGCTCTATTTATTTAAACCATTTTTGTTGTTGCTAAACTGTTTGCGTACATACATATCTATGACGATGGGTCCGAGCCGGTCCGCGCGCGCGGCACCTATAAATAATCCCATAAAGTATCCACCGTGAGAAGATGTTCTATTTTTGCGAGCCAGTAAAGAAAAATCAGTCGCTAAAAATAGGGTTGCGTTTTGTAATTACACACACATCACGGGACGGTGGACCAAGTGGACCACGGACCAGGGCAACGGTTTTGATTTGTTTTTGTACTGTGCCTTTGTGGTGGTGGTGCGTTTTGCAGCATGAATTCATAATTTCATCTCCCTATCCTTGAAGTAACTTCCCCGGACCTGGTGTGCTAGCGGTGGGACACGTTAGGCATACGACCATCGATCAGTTTAAATCCTTTCGGGTGGTAGAACTAATGTGCTTGGATTAAGTTGCTTAGCCGGGAGTAGATCCGCTCAACTATTGCCATTAGCGATTTTTCCATCCGAGTGATGAATGAAGGAAGAAGCCAGTGTGAAATATGCTTTCAGAGCATCGGAACGATCTGCTGCCTGCTTCCATTGCTGCTGACCCCATCAATGTCCATGAAAGTCCATGAAGTCCGACAGAACCAACCCGATCGAGGTGACACGCATATCGCGATATCGTGTATGATCATTCCACGAGCTATTTTTATCTTTCCCCATCCTATTCCCTTTCCCTCTCTCTCTCTCGTGAAGCCTCAGTTTGGTGGATTTTCTCGCACTCGATTTTTTGGGAGACGATGACCGTCGGTTAATATCTAGAACCATCATCACCCATGGCCAATCGGCTGCCTCCCCGTGCTCATGCCAATATCGGCCAGTTGGCAATGTCGTCGGCTTTATGCTGCGCCACTCCGTCCGTCCTGGCCTCGAAAAGCGTCCCAAATATTAAAATAAAACACTCACACTCGAAAATGAAAAAAAAATAAACATCCCGCTTCGGAAAAAAGGGTATTTTTACACGGAGGATTGGCTTTTTCGTTTATTTTCTTTTGAAGGATTGTAGCGAATTTAAGGAAAAATGTATCTTTTCTGTGTGTTGTGATTCGCGTATGCAGGAGTCATCCGATCGAACCCGCAACATTTATGTAAGATGGGTAAGAAGCGCCATGATTCACCACTATCTATTATGATTCACCGAAGCATTGCAATGTGACCACAACAGAAACAGAGAGGAATTTAAATAACCAATCGATTCTTATCTTGCAGCGATTATCAAACATCAACTTGAACAGCTCGCGAAACGAGAGTGTTTGAAGCCAATCCAAATTAACACCACCAGGAGCGTGCTGTTTGTTGACAAGCGCTACTGCACGGATGAAAGCTAATGAAATTCCAGCCATCTTATCGCAACGCAATAAATTACGACACTTGTGCTGTGAGTGCAGTGTAAGGGGTCGTCGGATGAATGCATAATTTGTAAAGCCGATTGTCGAGGCATCAAATATATCTCCCGGGGGCGCCCACCCAAATGTGGCTTGATCGAGTTTCCGTTTCCGTACAACAATCCGTAGTATGTAAGTCGATCATTTGCATCCGGCATCCGGGATGGAAAGTGTTAAATCAAACACCTCCTCTCACCGACACCTTGGTTTTATGGTCCATATATGAATATCAGTTTACAGCGCAATTTCGCTTACTAAATTACACTAGTAAATCGATTACACAAGACTAACCAGATGTTAGGAAAGCCGAATTGTGTACGGTGTAGACCCATTGCTTTGATTCGATTTATTCAACACGTAATCGAACAAACCGATTGATGGAAGCAAACAATAATCTTAACAATGCACTGTAATTGATGTTGGTAAGGTTGTGTTGCAGACGGCTTCAAGAGAAGAAGGCTTGTTAGCATAAGAACAACAACGGTTGATTGAACTTCCGCTTCTTCTTCGCAGCGTACAGTTCGATTCTTTCAGCCTAATAATAAGCCTACCACTTAACTGGCCACTTTCTCCAAAGCAATTGAGCCGTTTGTGTTTTTGTTCTTCGGGATAGATGATCTTCTGCTAGGCAAAAGAAAATAAGGAAAAGCAAGATCAGTCGATCGCTGTCAGTTGGGTGATAATGATAGTATAGTAAGCTGTAAATAGTCTTAAAAGCGTAGCAATATAAAAGGAAAATTCCAAACAAGGAACCCACATACTAGATTAAACAGTATTTAAAACAGAAAAGGTCTCATTCTCTGTTGTTTCAATCGCAAAAAGGCAAGTGTTCGTACAGCTATGTTAGGGGATTTATGTAAATTTTTATTAAAATTGAATTAAGCAGTAAGTAGGGTACCATTTCGTATCAGCAAAACAACACCATTCGCACAGTAAATCTGGTACATGCCATGGAAGAGATTTAAATCGCTCGTGCTCCGGAGCACTCACACACACCCACGAAGATCAAAGTCTACGTCCTTCCCTACCGCACGATAGCCAGCTGCATCGGCAATTATGACAATTCATTAAATTATCTTTCTTTCAGCACCGTGTGCCGTTGTGTGCCGTTTTCTGCCCACCGCGAATGGTCCGTCGGCGAACATACGTGAGAAATCCATTAGCGCTCTCCGGGCCGACTATCATGTGTATGTGTTGAGTGTGTGCGTGTATCTGCATCTGAAATTTGGCCATCATCTGATCATTGGAGGTCACGGCAGACGGTCGGTAAGGGAAGCCAAAGGAAGGAACGGATCGCAAATGTGTAACATTTTACGCACCATTGAGTACGTGCGGCGGTGGCACATTCTTTTGTGCGTGTGGAGTGCGTGCGTCGAGTAGTCAGCATCCATTGAACAATCTGTCGGCATTAAAGCGGAACTACGCACCGATCGGAAGTGGCGGGATACGGTGCCGTCAGGTGCTACGAGCAGCGAGCAAAGAGAGACGAGGAAGAATAGGAAAGATTCATCGATCCAACGATATTCTACTACCGAACAACGCTCAGGGGAAGAGTAGATTCGATGATAGACAGAAGCCACCGATAAGTCACGAGACTACAACATCAAAATAACAAGACGCTCAGCACGCAAACAACCACTATGACAGCTGGCAAAGCATTCTCAAACGCCTCCGATTGATGGGCGAACTGTCAGATTTTGTGTATTTTAGTTGCGTTTCGATTGCGGTGTCGGTTTTTATTGTCATCTCGCATAATTTTCTTCCCGCGCGCGCACCGCACGCATTCGACCGAACAGAACGGAACGGAACGATTTTCCGCCCGATGCATCTCGGTCGGTTTCGGTTCGGGTGCTCGGCTTAGCTGTACCATTCGCGATCGAGCAGCCAGCGGTGTTGAAGGTTCTTCTTTTTTTAAAAATAGATACACTGCGGGCGCGTGAGAGTAGTCCCCCAAAATGAATGGATGCGTCCTCCTGCACACCTCCGAGGGTGCGTAAATATGCTGCGTGACTCTCGCGATACGCGTTTTTGGCACATATTTTGTGTGCGTTATTGAATCTGCATGTTTACCGAGAACGCTCACTAATTGGTTGTCGCACCGGAAGGTTCTAGGGTGAACCCGCGCGCACGGGACTCTTCCAATTAGACGACAAACGATCGTTTGTCGCGATCAGCCCTTTACGGCTCAATTAACTGTCGGTGTAAGGTGTTAATGCCTTGCAAACGAATAAAAGTGCATGCTCTCCGGACCGCAAAACGACGCGAATGTGTAAAGTTGTTTTGTTGTTGTTGAAGTCTTGCCCCAACAGCACATACTGGGCCTAATCAATCGATAGGACTTGGCATAATCTAGGAACGCAGGCGCTCTCGCTCGGGCTCGCTCGCGTCCGCGTTGTTACGCGGTTGAATGTGGGGGGAAAAGGGGTCTTTTTTATCTGCTTGTTACTCACGGTTGTTGGCTTGCGATGCCACCGCGCCCGCCCAAGCAGTCAGTTCCGTTTGAACGTTCGTGCGTTGCTGTTGCTGTCGGCAGTGGTTGGCCGCTATTCCGGATATACATACACACGGTACAGCACGGAGCGGTTGCTTTGTCAGCGATATCAGCGCCACGGTGTAGTGCTACTCGGCTTATCATGGCGGTGGTTTAGGTTGGACCTGGGAAATACCTTGCACAAGTTCGTACCCTTTCGGAGCAGTCGTCCAGGGTAGTGTCCGTGGCGTGTACGAAATGCAATCGAGCTCCGGTGTTGGGGCTGGTGTTTATGCGGAGAAACAAAAAAAATGCAACAGAAAGAGCGAACGCAATTTGAGTGAAAGCGTGTAAAAGAGATGAAAAACGTAGTGGAGAGGATCTGATTGAAGCGTGCGCTAGTGCGAATGCGCACCCATCGTGAATATCACAAACCGAATGTCTGGGCGGTGCGCACGGGCCAGTTCATCGAGACGACGGGCCTTAGTTTTGGGTTCGCTATCGACGCGATCAGTCCGACGAACGAAAATCATCTCCATCACCTTATCTAACCGTAACCGTGGTTCGTTTCCTTGTGCTCGGTGCAGTGTCCGTGCCTTGCCACTTAACTACCAAACCGATCGAGTGTTACTGCCTAGCGGAATTGTTGTCCAAATGGAGAAGAAGAACTGTTGATTCGGTTTTGAATGATCGAGCTATGGAAATCATGGACTTGATCGAACATACGCCAGAGTAGAGATCAGAATTCCTTGTTTCGTTTGGAGTGGTTATTACTGCACATGTTTAATCCCCCACGATTTGGAGTGTATCTGGAAATTTTCTATAGGATTAATACGTTAAAAAAACGTTCCTGAATCGTTTGCCAGTTGTGTGTTGTGCAGATGCTTCAAATAGCTTGTAGCGTGTCCTTGAGATCTGCACCGTTAGTTACATAAGTTCAAATCCTGGACCTTATTGGCATCCACAAGGGAGAAGGGATTTACAAGAACTTAAAAAAAAAGTCTTGTAGTATTAAGTGTACATAACTTAAAAGCTTCATTTTCTTTCGCTATTGTTTTGGTTTCTATAATGTCCTTAAATATCCTGTGCCGTCCTATGCAAGTGCTCTTACACAAAAGATTAAGAGCGCAACCTTCGCTATATTGTGCCGTAATGATGTCTTACGTCCTACCGGGACGAGCGCATTACGTATTCACCCGTAGAAGAGCGCTGACAGCAGCAGTAGTGGGCAGTATGCGGGACATTCGAGTGTTGCTGGCAGTAAAAATGCGCGCGCGCTAATTCGCCGATCTTCTCGGCGATCCCTGGTGCGTTCATGTGATGTTGTGTATGTGTGTGTGTGTGTACGCTGTGATATTGCTCAATAAGAAGAAGTAGCTCTCTTGGTAGCCGTTACTAGTAGATTCGATGATAGACAGAAGCCACCGATAAGTCACGAGACTACAACATCAAAATAACAAGACGCTCAGCACGCAAACAACCACTATGACAGCTGGCAAAGCATTCTCAAACGCCTCCGATTGATGGGCGAACTGTCAGATTTTGTGTATTTTAGTTGCGTTTCGATTGCGGTGTCGGTTTTTATTGTCATCTCGCATAATTTTCTTCCCGCGCGCGCACCGCACGCATTCGACCGAACAGAACGGAACGGAACGATTTTCCGCCCGATGCATCTCGGTCGGTTTCGGTTCGGGTGCTCGGCTTAGCTGTACCATTCGCGATCGAGCAGCGGTGTTGAAGGTTCTTCTTTTTTTAAAAATAGATACACTGCGGGCGCGTGAGAGTAGTCTCCCCACCGTCCCCCAAAATGAATGGATGGGTCCTCCTGCACACCTCCGAGGGTGCGTAAATATGCTGCGTGACTCTCGCGATACGCGTTTTTGGCACATATTTTGTGTGCGTTATTGAATCTGCATGTTTACCGAGAACGTTCACTAATTGGTTGTCGCACCGGAAGGTTCTAGGGTGAACCCGCGCGCACGGGACTCTTCCAATTAGACGACAAACGATCGTTTGTCGCGATCAGCCCTTTACGGCTCAATTAACTGTCGGTGTAAGGTGTTAATGCCTTGCAAACGAATAAAAGTGCATGCTCTCCGGACCGCAAAACGACGCGAATGTGTAAAGTTGTTTTGTTGTTGTTGAAGTCTTGCCCCAACAGCACATACTGGGCCTAATCAATCGATAGGACTTGGCATAATCTAGGAACGCAGGCGCTCTCGCTCGGGCTCGCTCGCGTCCGCTTTGTTACGCGGTTGAATGTGGGGGGGAAAAGGGGTCTTTTTTATCTGCTTGTTACTCACTGTTGTTGGCTTGCGATGCCACCGCGCCCGCCCAAGCAGTCAGTTCCGTTTGAACGTTCGTGCGTTGCTGTTGCTGTCGGCAGTGGTTGGCCGCTATTCCGGATATACATACACACGGTACAGCACGGAGCGGTTGCTTTGTCAGCGATATCAGCGCCACGGTGTAGTGCTGCTCGGCTTATCATGGCGGTGGTTTAGGTTGGGCCTGGGAAATACCTTGCACAAGTTCGTACCCTTTCGGAGCAGTCGTCCAGGGTAGTGTCCGTGGCGTGTACGAAATGCAACCGAGCTCCGGTGTTGGGGCTGGTGTTTATGCGTAGGCACAAAAAAAAAATGCAACAGAAAGAGCGAACGCAATTTGAGTGAAAGCGGGTAAAAGAGATGGAAAACGTAGTGGAGAGGATCTGATTGAAGCGTGCGCTAGTGCGAATGCGCACCCATCGTGAATATCACAAACCGAATGTCTGGGCGGTGCGCACGGGCCAGTTCATCGAGACGACGGGCCTTAGTTTTGGGTTCGCTATCGACGCGATCAGTCCGACGAACGAAAATCATCTCCATCACCTTATCTAACCGTAACCGTGGTTCGTTTCCTTGTGCTCGGTGCAGTGTCCGTGCCTTGCCACTTAACTACCAAACCGATCGAGTGTTACTGCCTAGCGGAATTGTTGTCCAAATGGAGAAGAAGAACTGTTGATTCGAATTTGAATGATCGAGCTATGGGAATCATGGACTTGATCGAACAGACGCCAGAGTAGAGATCAGAATTCCCTGTTTCGTTTGGAGTGGTTATTACTGCACATGTTTAATCCCCCACGATTTGGAGTGTATCTGGAAATTTTCTATAGGATTAATACGTTAAAAAAACGTTCCTGAATCGTTTGCCAGTTGTGTGTTGTGCAGATGCTTCAAATAGCTTGTAGCGTGTCCTTGAGATCTGCACCGTTAGTTACATAAGTTCAAATCCTGGACCTTATTGGCATCCACAAGGGAGAAGGGATTTACAAGAACTTAAAAAAAAAGTCTTGTAGTATTAAGTGTACATAACTTAAAAGCTTCATTTTCTTTCGCTATTGTTTTGGTTTCTATAATGTCCTTAAATATCCTGTGCCGTCCTATGCAAGTGCTCTTACACAAAAGATTAAGAGCGCAACCTTCGCTATATTGTGCCGTAATGATGTCTTACGTCCTACCGGGACGAGCGCATTACGTATTCACCCGTAGAAGAGCGCTGACAGCAGCAGTAGTGGGCAGTATGCGGGACATTCGAGTGTTGCTGGCAGTAAAAATGCGCGCGCGCTAATTCGCCGATCTTCTCGGCGATCCCTGGTGCGTTCATGTGATGTTGTGTATGTGTGTGTGTGTGTACGCTGTGATATTGCTCAATAAGAAGAAGTAGCTCTCTTGGTAGCCGTTACTTCAAGATCATCTTCAGCAGCAACTGTCAGGATCCTCTCAGCGCGTTTACCTTGTGGTGTTGAGAGATTGAGCGATAGGTTAACTAAGCAAAGCAGAAAAAAGAACCATCTCTCTGTCTCTGGCTCGCTGTTAGCTTGGTAGTAGAGAGCTGAGCGAGGGAGAGAAAGAGAGAGAGAAAGGAAAATTCCAAACAAGGAACCCACATACTAGATTAAACAGTATTTAAAACAGAAAAGGTCTCATTCTCTGTTGTTTCAATCGCAAAAAGGCAAGTGTTCGTACAGCTATGTTAGGGGATTTATGTAAATTTTTATTAAAATTGAATTAAGCAGTAAGTAGGGTACCATTTCGTATCAGCAAAACAACACCATTCGCACAGTAAATCTGGTACATGCCATGGAAGAGATTTAAATCGCTCGTGCTCCGGAGCACTCACACACACCCACGAAGATCAAAGTCTACGTCCTTCCCTACCGCACGATAGCCAGCTGCATCGGCAATTATGACAATTCATTAAATTATCTTTCTTTCAGCACCGTGTGCCGTTGTGTGCCGTTTTCTGCCCACCGCGAATGGTCCGTCGGCGAACATACGTGAGAAATCCATTAGCGCTCTCCGGGCCGACTATCATGTGTATGTGTTGAGTGTGTGCGTGTATCTGCATCTGAAATTTGGCCATCATCTGATCATTGGAGGTCACGGCAGACGGTCGGTAAGGGAAGCCAAAGGAAGGAACGGATCGCAAATGTGTAACATTTTACGCACCATTGAGTACGTGCGGCGGTGGCACATTCTTTTGTGCGTGTGGAGTGCGTGCGTCGAGTAGTCAGCATCCATTGAACAATCTGTCGGCATTAAAGCGGAACTACGCACCGATCGGAAGTGGCGGGATACGGTGCCGTCAGGTGCTACGAGCAGCGAGCAAAGAGAGACGTGGAAGAATAGGAAAGATTCATCGATCCAACGATATTCTACTACCGAACAACGCTCAGGGGAAGAGTAGATTCGATGATAGACAGAAGCCACCGATAAGTCACGAGACTACAACATCAAAATAACAAGACACTCAGCACGCAAACAACCACTATGACAGCTGGCAAAGCATTCTCAAGCGCCCCCGATCGATGGCGCGAACTGTCAGATTTTGTGTGTTTTAGTTGCGTTTCAATTGCGGTGTCGGGTTTTATTGTCATCTCGCATAATTTTCTTCCCGCGCGCGCACCGCACGCATTCGACCGAACAGAACGGAACGGAACGATTTTCCGCCCGATGCATCTCGGTCGGTTTCGGTTCGGGTGCTCGGCTTAGCTGTACCATTCGCGATCGAGCAGCGGTGTTGAAGGTTCTTCTTTTTTTAAAAATAGATACACTGCGGGCGCGTGAGAGTAGTCTCCCCACCGTCCCCCAAAATGAATGGATGGGTCCTCCTGCACACCTCCGAGGGTGCGTAAATATGCTGCGTGACTCTCGCGATACGCGTTTTTGGCACATATTTTGTGTGCGTTATTGAATCTGCATGTTTACCGAGAACGTTCACTAATTGGTTGTCGCACCGGAAGGTTCTAGGGTGAACCCGCGCGCACGGGACTCTTCCAATTAGACGACAAACGATCGTTTGTCGCGATCAGCCCTTTACGGCTCAATTAACTGTCGGTGTAAGGTGTTAATGCCTTGCTACGAATAAAAGTGCATGCTCTCCGGACCGCAAAACGACGCGAGTCTGTAAAGTTGTTTTGTTGTTGTTGAAGTCTTGCCCCAACAGCACATACTGGGCCTAATCAATCGATAGGACTTGGCATAATCTAGGAACGCAGGCGCTCTCGCTCGGGCTCGCTCGCGTCCGCTTTGTTACGCGGTTGAATGTGGGGGGGAAAAGGGGTCTTTTTTATCTGCTTGTTACTCACTGTTGTTGGCTTGCGATGCCACCGCGCCCGCCCAAGCAGTCAGTTCCGTTTGAACGTTCGTGCGTTGCTGTTGCTGTCGGCAGTGGTTGGCCGCTATTCCGGATATACATACACACGGTACAGCACGGAGCGGTTGCTTTGTCAGCGATATCAGCGCCACGGTGTAGTGCTGCTCGGCTTATCATGGCGGTGGTTTAGGTTGGGCCTGGGAAATACCTTGCACAAGTTCGTACCCTTTCGGAGCAGTCGTCCAGGGTAGTGTCCGTGGCGTGTACGAAATGCAACCGAGCTCCGGTGTTGGGGCTGGTGTTTATGCGTAGGCACAAAAAAAAAATGCAACAGAAAGAGCGAACGCAATTTGAGTGAAAGCGTGTAAAAGAGATGGAAAACGTAGTGGAGAGGATCTGATTGAAGCGTGCGCTAGTGCGAATGCGCACCCATCGTGAATATCACAAACCGAATGTCTGGGCGGTGCGCACGGGCCAGTTCATCGAGACGACGGGCCTTAGTTTTGGGTTCGCTATCGACGCGATCAGTCCGACGAACGAAAATCATCTCCATCACCTTATCTAACCGTAACCGTGGTTCGTTTCCTTGTGCTCGGTGCAGTGTCCGTGCCTTGCCACTTAACTACCAAACCGATCGAGTGTTACTGCTTAGCGGAATTGTTGTACAAATGGAGAAGAAGAACTGTTGATTCGAATTTGAATGATCGAGCTATGGGAATCATGGACTTGATCGAACAGACGCCAGAGTAGAGATCAGAATTCCCTGTTTCGTTTGGAGTGGTTATTACTGCACATGTTTAATCCCCCACGATTTGGAGTGTATCTGGAAATTTTCTATAGGATTAATACGTTAAAAAAACGTTCCTGAATCGTTTGCCAGTTTTGTGTTGTGCAGATGCTTCAAATAGCTTGTAGCGTGTCCTTGAGATCTGCACCGTTAGTTACATAAGTTCAAATCCTGGACCTTATTGGCATCCACAAGGGAGAAGGAATTTACAAGAATTAAAAAAAAAGTCTGGTAGTATTAAATGTACATAACTTAAAAGCTTCATTTTCTTTCGCTATTGTTTTGGTTTCTATAATGTCCTTAAATATCCTGTGCCGTCCTATGCAAGTTCTCTTACACAAAAGATTAAGAGCGCAACCTTCGCTATATTGTGCCGTAATGATGTCTTACGTCCTACCGGGACGAGCGCATTACGTATTCACCCGTAGAAGAGCGCTGACAGCAGCAGTAGTGGGCAGTATGCGGGACATTCGAGTGTTGCTGGCAGTAAAAATGCGCGCGCGCTAATTCGCCGATCTTCTCGGCGATCCCTGGTGCGTTCATGTGATGTTGTGTATGTGTGTGTGTGTGTACGCTGTGATATTGCTCAATAAGAAGAAGTAGCTCTCTTGGTAGCCGTTACTTCAAGATCATCTTCAGCAGCAACTGTCAGGATCCTCTCAGCGCGTTTACCTTGTGGTGTTGAGAGATTGAGCGATAGGTTAACTAAGCAAAGAAGAAAAAAGAACCATCTCTCTGTCTCTGGCTCTCTGTTAGCTTGGTAGTAGAGAGCTGAGCGAGGGAGAGAAAGAGAGAGAGAGAGATTCGGAGATAAAAACGTGTGTGTATGTGATGTGATCTTCCGAGAGGAAGAGAGAGAGAGAGAGATCTGTGGTTTTGCTTGTAGTAGTTGGCAGTGTTCGGTGGTAGTGTTCAGTGAAGCAATTTTCCTTTATTTTTCACGCAGGCAGGCTGAGGAAAACACCCTCGTCGTGTGAACCCGAGGATCATCGATTCTCGTGTGTGTGAGAAAGAGCGAGAGAGAGAGAGAAAGTGAGAGAAAAGCGCTCGAAAGTAGCAGCAAAAGAAAGCGAAGAAGCCACACCGAGCAGGAAAACCCGAGGTGTGCGCGCGGTGGTACAGTGTGTTGTCTACTTAGTTGGCTAGTGTGCGCGATAGCGAGTGCCAGTGTTCGACGGCGAGTGTGCGGTGTAGTGTGCCATATACCGACGAGTATATCGAAGTGAATTAACGAAAACCGTCCGTCTGCGCGAAGATGATGGAGATGAACGGCGGATACGTCGGCCAGTACGGTGGCGAGGAGAATTACATGGAGCAGGAGGAGGAATGGGAGCGGGAGGGACTGCTCGATCCGGCCTGGGAGAAGCAGCAGAAAAAGGTGAGCTCGAGGAGGCCGTAATGGCGGGAAAGGGGTTCGAATTCAGGGTCAAGATTATGGGAGGATCACCGCGCAAGATGATCGAGATGAAGGATCGCAACTCTCGCGTGATCTCTATCCCTTCTATCGGTGACGTAGTGGACGAATGGTTGGCGATGAATCGAGCGTGACAATGACGTCGAGCGTTCGGTGTGACGCAAAGCGTTTCGGAGGCCGAAAAGAGACGGGACGACTACACCATTGACCCACTCCGACGATGAGTCGCCCGCAATGTGTCCGGATCCGGGAGCTGTGCGCATCAAATCTCCATTCATGCGTCAGCAGTGGATGGACGTTCGTCTCTCCCGTGTGAGAGACACCTGCTGATCGGTCGGTACCCAATTAGAGCTCGGAGTGCGTCCCACCCGATTCGGGAAAGGCAGGATATGGAGGCAGATGTACTGCGAGCGCACAGTAGCAGCTAGTCGCAAGATCGTGTGATGTAACGCTCGATCATCACCGTGACATTGTTGCGCCGTGTGACCCCGTTCTGGGAGCGTTTCATTGAGCGTGCGAATTGCTAGAGATGGTTTTTTTTTTTGTGCACGCAAGGTTGAACGATAGCAACCTGTCAAACAAATTCCAACTACTTTCTTGCCAAGCAACCAAGCACATCCGAACCCAGATGTCGCTGTCGTTTCGTTAGCAGACTTGTTCCTGGGCGGTTCCACTCGCGCAGCAGTAACTGTCGAACGGATGATAAATCATTCCAACTGCCGTAACGTGTGGAAATGTCATCGAACCGAGCCACTTTCTTGTGAACGCTGCCGAATGAAATACGAGCTGGAAAAGCTCGGCCTCGGGTGTGTGTTGCTGCTGTGCACCCAGAGAGACTAACGATGTGGAGGATGATCTCTTACGCATCCATTAGCTGAAACTTCCCGTCGTGCTTCGGCGTCGACGTCGTCGCCTCTGTTTCCCGTTGTGTGTTTGTTCCACTTCTCGGTTGCGTTGGGAAGGACTGATCTATTTTCGAAATCGCCGTTAACAGTAACCACACGAATGGTATCTGACGATCGTCACCCGTCCAAATCGCTGTATCGCTTGTGTGTATGTTATGTTATTTTTTATTTTTGTTTTGGCAAAAAGAAAACTTTCTTTTTTTCCTACCTTTCTCGCTTGGTGCGTGCAGAAGGAACAACCCACCCTTGTCGTGCGTGTGTGTGTGTGTGTGTGTGTTGATCCTAGTTCTAGTACGTTCGTTTTGGGCGGTTTTTTTTGTTTCGTGTGCTGTTGTTGTCAGTTTAAGTTGGCATGTTTTGCTGCTTACTGTAGTCGGTGGTAGGTTAAAATCGAAAAATCGACTAACCAGTTGGCTGCTGCTGTTGGCCGAAGCGTTTTGTTCGCGTGCTGCTGTGGTGCACGCAGGCGCAACTGTGGCGCCATTGCCGAACGGGGTGTGAACGCTGAAGAAAACTACTGTGCGTCTCCATTTCTGAAGGCACTGAGCACGTCTTCTGCGACGATCGATGTAAATTGTTAGCTATTATTCATCCAGATTCTGTAGAGCATATTGTTGATAAGAATTTGTTGCTAATGCGAATCTCTATTTGGATTACTGCAGAAAAGAAATAGAGAATAGTTCTACATCATCTAGGCATCAAAATTCTAGCAAGTCTATACGATTCAACTATAAAACACGCGATAATGTTGTGAACGTGCAACTGCACCATTTCGCAAACTGCACCCATGCCAAATACAATGCAAATGCCAACAATGCGAATGTGGGAGAGGGTGTGCGTTAGACGCGAGGCCAATTAATTGGCTCCGTCGATGGCAATTAGGATCATCGATCGTACGCTATGTGTGTGCATCTCTCGCGATCGAAATGTAATGCTGCTGGTTGTCAGCGGCAGGTTTTCTCTTATCGTACGAGGGCGCACGAGAACGCGGGTATAATTAGGGGTCAGCCGTCAGTGTTTGGCAGGCGGGCAGGAAGGTTTCGTCCGCAGAGTGTTGGCGCCTGCCATAACCTCTTTTTTTTTCGTCTGACTCTCACTGTTTTGTACAAACTATCGCCGCACTGCTGATGTAAACGGATGCAGGCGGTAGTAATAAGTAGTAGCCGTTAGTGGATGAGGTTAGCGACGAACATGAATTGGATAATTGGGGTTGTGGGCGGCAGCAGCAGCAGCAAGATGCTAGACGCACATGCACGCGTCTCTAAGGCCTGTGTGTTTGCGCCAAGCGAGGAAAATCCGAAATCTGCGCCACCTCGAGAAAATGTGGTTAAGGACAACTAAAATTAGATGGCGAAGTGTACGGGTAAGAAGAAGGAAGGAAAAACATTTTGCTCCGACACACACACACACACACACACACACACACACACAAATGCTTCGGAAATTGTTCGGGAATGTGTACTTCTTGTGCCCCAAGTCTCTTCTCCCTCTCCATCCTTAGCCATTGACAAAGGTGGTGAGCATAGGGTCCCCGTTCCCATCAAACATAGTATGCGATCCTGAGCGACATTACACAATATTTGGTAGATGGCTAAATGGTAAAGCAAATAGTAGTAGTGCATCAACATGCTTTCACTCTCAACTTTGTTTGGACTCGCCTTGACGTGCACATTGGGAGCACATTAAATTCTAGCGGACGTTGCATTATTGGGCGGGCCCGTCCTCAAAACATTGGCCCGAACAATTACTGATGACCCTTCGCTGCTCAGTGTTGGGCGAAAGCGAAGGGATCGGCAGCATTGGCATCAGCATCTGATGGGCATCCTTCTCCCAGAATGCGCTGAATGCGCATGTTCCGGTGAATCGGTGCGTGTGCTATTTGCGTACGTAACACTGCACAGATCGTACGGCGTTCGGCACCTAAAAATATATCTCCCACCGCGCACATCATCGAGTTTATCTGCCGGTGGTCATCGTTGATGCTTCTGCCCACTCTTCACTCGTCACTATCTTCCGTCGGCGAACCGCTAGAGTTCATGTTGCCTCGCGTAGAATTGCTTGAAACACAAAAACACTTCACAGATTAAGGAGAGATTTAGAGTAGAGCCGATAGGGGCGCCAGTCTTCACACGGCAGGACTGAAGATCGAATCCTATCCGGAACGCTTCCACGTAGTGAGATCTGACTGTTCAAACTACCTTGCAGGTCATTAAGCCAATAAGACTAGGGAGAGATTTCCATTCTACACATTCCATATTTAGGACGCCAAATGAGAAGTGGTGATATTGAGTTATAAAAAAATCACTCCAGGATTCTGTCCAATTAAGTGTATGACTTCAACTCTGCTGGAATAAGTTGCCCAGCATTTTGTCTTCCGATATTCTTCCGACTGTATGGTCTTGGAACCGCCAAACCGCTCAAGCCTCCATTTTCGAATTATGACACCATGAGATATCTGCCTGGACACCGAATCTTGAATATGCGAAGGTGGGTGTTTATGACTCGGCGGGAAGATGGATGCTGCAGCAGAGTGGCGGGAAAACATTTTCTTTTTTCGCCCAAATGAAACCATGAATAAACAGCGAAAAAATGCTTCGAACATATTGCGAGCTGCTGTAGCTCAACACACGTTCCGTATTTATAGAACTTGAGAAAAACTGCGCTGCTCCACGGAGAAGAACGATCATGAACGCAGTGTAGTGTAGTAGCTGGGTCAAACGAAAAAACGCGAGGGAAAAAATGGATAAAAAATGAACGAAAGATGCCCGGCAGCTTTTCGGCCAACCGTATATCTCATTGCCAATTCTCATGTTGCGCTCACATGTGTCCCCGAATGTGTGTTGTTTGTTGGTTTTACCTTGATCCTTCTTCTTGCGCCTAGCCTTCAACGGTGGCCGTGTCACGTGGGCTAGATTTTTGTAGGTACAGAGATGGGGAAAATAATGTTGTGATATACACTACTGATGTAAGCTTTCGTTCCTTTACAGACCTTCACCGCCTGGTGTAACAGCCATCTGCGTAAAGCCGGCACCTCGATCGAGAACATCGAGGATGATTTTCGTAACGGACTCAAACTCATGCTCCTGCTGGAGGTCATCTCTGGCGAAACCCTGCCAAAGCCCGACCGTGGCAAGATGCGTTTCCACAAGGTAAGTCACGAAAACGGAGATGCAACGCACAAATTCTCAAAAAAACATCTCGTCCAACAACTGTGTTGGATGATTCCGTTTAATCTCCTGTCATAATTAACGCCCAAAATCTTGTGTTATAAATATCTGTCACTAGTGATAGATGGCGTATGTTTTGTACGCTGAAATTCTGAAGCTTATTTTTACGGGAAAAGTTCATTTATCAAGCACACGTAGTTATCAAATATGTGTGTCATATGTTTCGCCTACGTAGAGGTATAAATATTATTTTAAGATCTTGCAAATGGCTGGTTAATAGCATGAGGTGTCACAAAGAGTATAGACTCTTGGGAAGATAGGACCTTGCAAAAACGGATACGATTTTTCTAGATTTAAACGTTTAAATATCGATCCACAAATACGCCTAAGTAATTCAAATGCGTTATAATGTTGATGTTATTCTCATACATTGAAGATATTGCTTCTCAGTATCTTGTTCCTCACGACCCATGACGTGTAAGGAACTGCCTCAATCTATTCATGATCATGTACAGTCATTTCAAGACATTCAGAAGACAGTCATCAGTATCTTTCAAACACGATTGACGCGTTGTTCTTCAACTCATTGTATCACAAATTGATCGGCAACTTCTTGATCCGTCGAATGATTCGCATATGTTGCGCTAATCGTACGGATGATTGATTGATGGTGAGACTCGCGCTCGCTCCCTTATCGCCAGCATGTAAAACTATGCAAGAAACGAAGAAGATATAACGCTACACCTCTATTCCCTTGAAGTGTGTGTGTGTGTGTACAACAAGCGTCATGAGTCTATTCTCCAGAACTCGGGGGAAGGTCTCTTGCCGGTGCAGCTGAGTTAACACAGTTCTACTGCACAAGATTGACAGGTCAGCAGGTTGGCCAAGGTCGTCGTTCTTACCTAACCGTGAACCAGTGGATTGGAGAAGGTGTACAGGAGGAACGCATGTGTTGGTTGTTGGCTACCTTGTGCTACCTTCGAATGAGTAAAGGGCGCAATCTTGTGTGACGCGTGCCCACGCTGCAGTGAGTCAGTGGGAGGGTTCTCCCTGAGATGGCGAAAGAAAGTACGGTGTATGGACAGCTGATGGCGCGACGACACTTTTGCTTGATGGACGAGTATGTAATGGGCCGAAGGTGTTGTTTATTTGGGCCATGCAAGCTTCTACCGATGATAGTGTCCTTGTGGTACGAAAAGGATCGTCCCATCTATCTTTCCAACACCAACGATCACGAGCAGGCAGGTCCGCCCAAGAAGGGCGGTCAGTATTATAATTTAATAAATCATCCGTAGGTTGGAATGCGGCCAAAAACTCTGCACGAGAAGCCGACGCCTATGCCAAATGGTAATCAGTACGAACAAATATTTCTCCAAATGACATCCTTTACCCTTGCATGTGCTTGGCCATTGCACATTTCTTGCCACCATCGTTGGCATGGGACACGGGAGTGGGTTTGTTCAATGAAATTGTGTCCATGACTCATTAGTGCAGGCGAGCAGATGAAAGATGTTCTACCGCCACGTCGAACCAGTCGTCCACTTGTCGGTTGGTCACATTTGATTGGGACGAAGGTTTTGCTGTTGCTGTTTGCTCGCAATTACACAACCGAGCAACGAGCGCAAGGGAAAAGCAGCTGAGGAAATATTTATACTCTTTCTAAAGGTAAAAATAAAGCAAAGTATTTCGAGGTAAATATTCGAGATGCAAAATACACGAGACCACCGAGACGAACGTTTCAGATTTTTTGAAGGACGCAACTTGGTTGTGATCGAGGAGGCAGGATGTAGTGGCGTGGGGAATGGGTGTTTTGTGTACCTGTCGTAGTTGATTACGAGCAGTCACCGAGGGCAGACATATAAAAGTAACATTGAAGATGAATGGCGAAGTTAAATGATTTTAAAAAGCGTGTTCGTTTTCACAATGATCATGAACTTAGGAAGTTATCGATGTTTAAAATGCGATCAACCATCTATCGATCGAGCTCGATCGATGTGCATGATCAATGTTGTTTATTTGCCCTACGAAATAATGGTGCACGGTAAATATAACCTTATGATTCGTCAAAAACACATTCCCATTCCCTGCGAGAGACAGAGAGAGACATTGGTAATAGGGATATAGGTGCAAATCGAGGTGGACA
>KZ061817.1:131588-159620 GCA_002091835.1 Anopheles maculatus
TTTAGGTGGAGAACCAGATCCTTACTCGCGACTCGAAGGGCATCACACAGGAACAGCTGACCGAGTTCCGTTCGAGCTTCAACCACTTCGACAAGAACCGAACCGGCCGATTGGCACCGGAAGAGTTCAAGTCTTGCCTCGTGTCGCTCGGCTACTCGATCGGCAAGGACAAGCAGGGCGACATGGACTTCCAGCGCATCCTGGCCGTGGTCGACCCGAACGCATCGGGCTACGTGCAGTTCGATGCCTTCCTCGACTTTATGACGCGAGAAAGCACCGACACCGATACGGCGGAACAGGTTATCGATTCGTTCAGAATTTTGGCATCCGACAGGGTAAGTGCAGAGCTGCAGACCGAACCGCAACAAAGCAGGAAGATGTTAATGAACCGTTTCGCCCTCCTTCCCCCCCGTAGCCTTACATTCTTCCCGATGAGCTGCGCCGTGAGTTGCCACCGGATCAGGCAGAATACTGTATCCAAAGAATGCCACCGTACAAGGGCCCGAACGCCATCCCCGGAGCGCTGGATTACATGTCCTTCAGTACGGCGCTGTACGGCGAGAGCGATCTTTAAGCGGCGCTCGCCACAGCCGAAACCACCGCTGATCGTTGATCATCGAGCTGGCGAAAAGTACACCAACACACACACATACACACAATCACGCAACAAATGCCAACAATGTGTATGCGGTGGAAGCGAACCGCCGCGCCATCAACCGTTGTTATTTCAACTTTTGTCTCTATTGCTGGTTTTTATTATTATTATTATTTCTATCGCCCTAGCGCGGGAGCGGGTGAGTGTAAAGTGCTGCAAATTGGAAAATGGTTGCGTCAATCTGGTTCGTACGCCGTCGGACAGCAGACAACACACAAACGGAACAGAAAGGGAAACAGAAGCAGCTTGCAAAAGGTGTTGTTATGTATGTTTTGTTTTGATTCGCAGAACAAATCGTGAAATATCGTGAGCAGTAAGTAGGAGGAAGCATGCAACAATGAGAAAACATGTGCCAGCTATTAGAAAACACACACACACGCATACGCACACTATCTTTAGAGAGGAAGGCTTCAAGAAGAAGAACTGTAGTGTGACCGGTACTTTGCGAGAATAGAACGTGAACGTAGGTGTGGCGTGTGTGTTAACACCGATACGAGCGAGCAAACAACGGATAATGTTGAGAAACCATTTTATTTTATTGCATATTTATTATGATTACGATTACGATTATTACGCTATGGTTATGATTATTATTTTCTCCTTTCTTTCAAACAAGATGATGATAATGATGATGATAGTGATCATCGAAACACACAAACAAACAACAAAACCACACAAACACACACTAGACTCAACCATGAAAGTGCGATCGTGAAGTCTTTGGAAATCTTATTTATATAATAAAAAAAAACACACAAAAAAAAAACAACAAAGAACGACACAAAAATGTACGAAAAAAAAGCTACAAAAAATCTAACAAACACAACTCTAACAAACCAAAGTGTGCCATGTCTTGAATTTCATTCGTTCTGTTTAGTTGTATTAGTTTTTTACTTACTTACTTACTGGGGAAGTCCCCGATACCGCTCACGGGCTAGCGACGTCTTTCACTGTGGACGGCCTTGAAAGACTTTATGGACTGGGTCGTTTAGTGCCCTTCTCATGACATTACCAACATTGCTGCTGTATCATCTTCTCGCTAGATTTGCAGCAAGATGGTTTGTGGTTGACGTTCCGTATCGGAATCCTCTTTAATAGTTTCTAAGTTAGTATTTTCATCAAGTTTCGAGGATGACCAGCTTCCTCAAAGCATTTCTTTTCGGAAGGTACTTGAATATTAAGAAAATTGAAGCAAAAAGAAAAACCACAGCACGAGGAACAGTTTCTTTGCAAATGTTTGTTAACCAGTAAAAACACGGTTTTATTTGAATGCGTCTCAATATTCCCTATTTACAATCTATCTATCCTACATAATATTCAACAAGTGTTTAAATAGGGTGCTAGCTGGGAGGGCAGTTGGCAGTTATGTACAATGCTTTCTACGCTGGATCAAAAGCCCTTTCCGTTAGAGCAGAAGGTAGTAACGATACGGACACGAGTCTCGTTGATTAGGTTGCGCACTGGGTTCAACATCGTAGTACTGTTACGACTGATGATGTTCACCGGCAGCCGGTATGGAGAGAGACCTGAGCAGGGCTTTCGGTTTCACGCTTCGAAAGAATCCTCCGTAGTATTTGCAGGCCGTCTTACATCCAGAGTACTGTAAGGAGCAAAAAAAGTTGTGTGTTAGATTATTATGATCGTAACTAGGCCTCCTTCTGCAAGCGCGTAATGTAGGGAATACTTACACAAATCACATCACTGCACATTAAATCGCGCACGATGCGCTTCTCCTCGTGCAGAATCTTGCAGTAATCCCAGCACATGAAACAATTCGGCCGATCGGTACACTCATCCGTCACGACAATGTTGTTGATCTCCTCATGCAGATGGTTCGCCAAACAGATCGCACGGCACTGTCGCACTGGTTCCGCCATTGGCGCGTTATAGTCACTAATTCGATGAATTATCCGTCCGTCCGCTAATCCAAGACAGTAGAGTAACACAGTTAACTGTACGGCGGCGACGATTGTGTACGACTGAATCTTTCTGCACTTCATGATGTAATCGGAATTGTGTTCACTTTTTCTAAATGTTCGACAACGATCGATCCTCGCATCACACGTTATTGAGCCAGAGTGGAGAGTGCTGGAATGTGTGTTCACTCCTCAACGGTTAGCTTGCTAATGAGCCACCGGGACTACAGAAACGATCCTTTCTACTGTGTGGACTGTTAGTGTCCAGTTAGGTAGAGGTGTACGGTGCAGCACATCGGCTCGGGGTACACTCGCACAAGGACATTTTTATAACGTCGTACATCGAAAGGGTTAGCAGGGCTTCATTCATAAAACTTCCCAGAACTTCTCCGGGGGTAACAGAAGAACTGCAAGTAACAAAAATACACCGGAAACATCTGGCCATCCCTTTTTTGCGAGGCATATTTCACACACGGGAGCAAACGGGGTAGAAAAACATCAACGAGAGTGGGTGAAAGAGAGAGAGCGAGTGAGTGTCGTTGGCAGTTCGGGGGTAAACAAGGCCGCCATTAAGATGACAGAAAATTGAATGTCCTCGCAGACATCCCGAATAACAAGACAAGATGGACAGTGTCTAGTGGATGACACAGAACCGAGTCGAGTCGATCGGCCGGAAATGGTCGTACGTGATGGGAAAACCGACCGATGACAGGGACGAAGGATACAGGAAGTACGCCCGGGACACAACCAATGGCGTCGCGGAAGTGATCGGGTATTTTCCAACAAGATGTTTCCAAAGCGGACGGATGAACGACCGGAAGTGAATGTTTCGTGGCAAGATAGAGTGCGAAAGTGTGTGGTGTGTTTTTAAGTGGTACAGTCCTGTGGTTGTGTTTTTACGATGCATTTACGATCGTTAACAGTGTGAGTGCGATGAACATAGTGCCTTAGAGCAATTTACTTTTCGAATGATGTTTTAGTGAAAGTCCAAGATCTTCACGGCTGTCACCACAGGTAATGGAGTGCATCAAGCGCCTAGCACCGGGGTACGCGGAAAACCCATTAAAAAATAGAGCACTGCTGGACGCGTATCAATGAAGCAAGAGTAAGGTATTTCCCAGGTTCATTGATAAATTCTCGTCCACTCACGGTCTCCGGAGGCTGTATCTGCCCACTTTTCGAGTTACGTGAAGGCGCGCAGGGTAAAGAGGGGCGAGGTAAGGTGGCTTCTGCGTTGCCCCGTGCGTCGTATCCTGTGGTCGCATTAACGCTTCTCAAAACATAAACAAAAGCCCCGTAACGTCCCACGAAAAAAAGAGGTGACCTGTGCTCTGGTAAGCACAGGTAGACATGCTCGCAAGTTATTTCTGCCAGGTGACGAAAAACCTTGGCCCCGAGATAGCATATTGTGGTTAGCAGCGTGGTGATCATCGCCATCATAGCGCCATTTTATACCCACAAAAAGTGTGCCGAGAGCGAAAGAGAACGGGAAGAAGGTAGTGAATGCGGTGCGGTGCCCGGATATCGGTTGAATGGGCCGGGAATGTCTTGTTATTTTATGGCGTTGTTGTTTTTTTGTGTGCGAAGAAAGAATTCTAAACGAACGTGGAGAAAAAAAAACTTGGTTTAGGGGACCAGGATATCCTGTGTCGTCCGTCGGATCTGCGTAAGGAACACAGCCATAAACACCAGCTGTACGTAATGGTATAACAATGATTACTTTTATTTCGCACTATATATCTATCGCTCTAAAGCTACCATAACCTATGGTCACGTGAATTAACTGCAAAATGAAATTGGTTCGTCGCAAATGGCATGAAACAAAAGTTCTTGGAACAAGCTTAAACATACTAGCGCTCTAACCTAACGAGACAAACAAAACAACAAAATCTACACAACGAAGATCGTACTCAAAACTTCAACAAAACGCTTTCCGACTTGGAGTACACGTTCCAATCCTTCTTCCTTGCGTTATCGTACACGTAGTGGAGCGCCATGGCCGACTGTGCGCCAGATACGATCAGCTCCAGCTTCTTTTCCTTGTCCAGTGTGTTGCTGAGCGAGGTGTAGTACGCCACACCCTGCGGGGACAGAATCGATGAGAAGTGTGTCCTCACGTGTGCATTTAGCTCGGTCTCCACGTCGAACGTTTGGTCACAGTACTCGCACAAAAAGATGGATCGCACCACCTGCTCATCGTCAGCGTCCGTGGATTCGGGTGTCCGGACGCGTTGCTTCGATTTCTTACGCTTCCGGTTGGTCGTAGGTTCCGGTTCCGCGGTTGGTAGTAGTGGTACTATCGTTGCTAGTGTTAGCTGCACTTTTACTAAGGCTACAAAAAACCGAAGCCGTTGGCGTTGGTGTGCTTGGGGAGGGTGTGGTAATATTGTTCGCCGTACTGTTGTGGGTTTTCGACTGTTGTTGTGGTGTGTTGCTGTGGGTTTCTTGGTCGATTGTTTCCTCCAGCTGCTGAAGGGAAGTGTGAGCGTTGGTCACATGCTGCAAAAGTTCCTCCTTGCTTGTAGTCCTACATGGAATGAAACAGGTAATTAATGTTTACCTTTAAATGACCATAACTATAGGCTTACCTATACTCGCACACTTGGCATTTCAAATGACCGGTTTCGTTCGTCTCATCGCTCATTTGTTTATCCTCCAGCAGCAGATTAAAGCCGGGTATGTTGGCCAACGCTTTCAAATCGATATTGTACGCACTGCACGCACTCATCAGATCCGACATGCTACTCTCGGCTAATGTTTTCTGGTAGCTCGTCGATTCCTTCGCACTATTGTCGGTTATTTGCATCAGTGTGATGTATTTGTTGTATTTGGTGTAGTTCCTTCGTCCCGTCTCGTCGTTCATCAGCACGCCGGCATTTTTGTGGCTCGGATCACGGATCGTCTTCAGCCGGATGTGTTTCGTAATGTCCCAGCGCCAGTTCGAACGGTACGAGCATAGGGAACACTCGAACGGTTTCTTGTTCAGATGGCCTACAATGTGTACGTGAAAGCGGGATGCCGTCGAGGCCCAGAATGAACAGTGTGGACATTTGAACACTTTCTTCATCACACCTGTCACGTTCGGATCGGTAGCGGTGAGCTTGCTCGTAACTTCACCGTACCCTGGGGCTGTCTCAACGCCACAGTACGTTTCCGACTTGTTCTCGAGAATCTCCACATCGTCATCATCTTTGGAGGCGTTCTTGCCATCCAGTTCATTGCCAGCTCTTGGCGCAGCATCCCCACCGAACATGTTCGCTTCCAGCAAGCTTTTCCACATGTCGTTCGATGCACTGCCGTCCAATGCGTCGCTTTGAGGGAAAATGTTTTGGTTCGAATCGTCGATCGATTTCTGTAGCAACGATGTAATCAGATCTTCCTTGTGTGACGTTGCGATATGGTTCGCCAGATCTAGCGTGGACTCGAAACTAAGCTCACAGAACGTACACTTTGTCTGGGGTGAAGATAAGCGCACGGGGGATGCGGGTGTGTCGGATGACTTCGGCATTAGCATAGACATCGGCACTGGTTTGAGTAGTTCCTTTTCCGGTCTGGCGGGTACCGGGGTAGAAGGAGCCAACGGTATTAGGTTCGGTATTGGTCGGGGACGCTTCCTTGCTATGGTTTCGTTTTCTTCTGACGACTTTCGAACGTTTTTCTCCATTTCTCGACCTTGGGTTACGCTCTAAAAAGGAAATTGATTGTTATCAGATCACAAAATAGAACTCGCCAGACCTATTTTCATATTACCTGTGCCGGGAAACTATCCATTTCGGTTTTGATGGCTGGTTTTAATAGTTCTGTTACTGTGAAAAAGGGAACATTTGTTTAATTAATGAACTGTCAACAGCTCGAACGATAAAAAACAGCTTACTAGATGAACTCCACGACGACGGCTCGATGCTGCTCAACAAGGATGGCAACAAGGATGCAACAAGTTGCTGTGCGTATGCGCTTCCCAGCGCATCCAAAATCTTCGTGTCAATTGGTCCTGCGGAAAACGGGTCCTCAGCCTGCAGCTTCTGCTGCTTGGGACACTCCTTTGTTATCGACTTCCTTCCTTCACTTTTGCCCGTGGACGTCGTTTTAAGAGGATCCGCCGCCGCACCGTGCACCATTCTCATGTGACGTGCCAGCTTTTGGTAGTGTCGCGACGCGTACAGACATCGTTTGCACTCGTACACACTAATCTTCTCACCGTGCGTATCGCGTAGATGCGTGAGATAGCAGCGAGGGTTCTGGGTGAAGTAGTTGCAGCTGCCACACGAGTAGTTGCGCTTTATTTTACACTGTGGTAGTAACAAGGATGGTTCCTGCCTGTTGCTGGACTGCTTGCTCAGCACCGAGTGTGCGACTGGTGCGGTATCGCACGGCGGTTGTAGTAGCGCGTTATCGGAACCTTGGCTATCACCACCACCATCGATAAGTGGCGATTGATCGGGTTCGGCTAGGCTTTGGTGTTGTTCGGTTTTGATGCGTTCGTTTAATGCTACCAGCTGCTCACCACCGCTGACCACTTGCCGCACTGTTCGTTTGCCCCCGGAGCGTCGTACCATGGACGGTACTTCCATGCTGGTGTGAAATCGAGAAGTTGTCCTGGAACGAGCCGAAAGCAGGAGCAGGTATTAGATAATGCAGCTGAATGAGGAACCATTCTCGGAAGTGGACCACAAGGCGTGCGACAACAACTCCCTACCATTGTGAGAATTAAAGCGTTATTGCCGTGGTGCCTGCTAGGGGAGCCAATGCTACTGGCTAACACAATAAATGCAACCCTCAGCACAATCGACGGACGACGGGCTTATTTACACACACACGCTTTTCTCCTCAGTTCTCGGATGTCGGATTCGTTGTCGGGTTGTTATGTCTGTGCTGCCTAGCGTACAGATGACATTTGACGCGCATGCGTACAATATTCCGGGGACGAAGAACCGCAAGCGAGGACGGCGAACGCTCTTCGTCAGCTGATGCGGAATGTCTGACAAACGTTCGAGATAAGGAATCGCATTTGAATTGAAGCCAACGCTTGAAGATATCAATTTGAAGGGTTGGGTTGTTTGCAGAATTGGCACGCAATAGCACTGAAAAGCCGAACTCCTCTAACAAGATGTCGCCCTGCTAGTAGGGGCATATGGTGAAGTGTTTCGTGTCCGCAAGGCAGAAACAATTACCAATTAATACCACATACATCAACACACAGACAGACACACTCACATCCGTTCTCGATTTTAAGAACAGCTCCCAAGATTGTCTCGGTCTAGCTCTCCGGCAGCACAGTTGGCGCTGTACGCGACTAGATCACCGCCAGCGCCACTGCTAAGAACGCAAACTAACGCCGCGAAGGCTAACCAGACATTCAATTGACGGCAGTCACGTGTGTGTCCGCTGGTCCTCTGCGCCCTTGCAAAAGCGTTTTGCGGTGTTTTGTTACGCTCACGATGGTAAGCGTGATCTGCAGCAAGCCTAGTGCGCGCTCGATCACACAACCAAACCAGCACACCTTTTTAGAGCGTAACCCAAGGTCGAGAAATGGAGAAAAACGTTCGAAAGTCGTCAGAAGAAAACGAAACCATAGCAAGGAAGATATTTAAACAGATGAGTCGCGTCGTTTTTTCCGTCCCGTTCCGTTCTCTCGCTCATACCACAGATCGTGAACGTGGTGCTTGTGCTGGTGCTGAAGATCTTTCATACATACCATGTGTACGCCGCCTTATTCCTTCCGCTGGCTGGTGTTGCTGCTTTTGTTGCTGCTGCGAGACAGAGAATCTGTCTTTCTAATCACCACTACACCATCCAAAGAACTAACTGATGAGTTGCGTTTCTGTTGCACAACAAAACGGGCAACCTATCGGGCAACCGACGCACACACAGCACTGATAAGGGCGTACCGAAATCGGTCTCTTGCACTGCAGAACGCAAACACACTTAAGCACGCCGTGCCCGTGCGTTGCTTCAATTTGTCACGATTGCAGATGTTTGAGTGGTAGATCGGGGCTAAAAATAGCAAAACAACTAATTCGATTCACTTAGAACGCTGCTTTTGCTGTGGCAGATTTGGGGGTGCTGTGCTGTGCAGAATGTTCTCCACCGGCTGGCACCATTCAAAGCAATGATATCACGATCGATCCCTAGCGCTGGAGAGATGTAGATCACAATGTTCTACGCAGTTACACAACACCGATTCGTGCAGCAACACACTGTCGAACGCGCGTTCGCGTGCAAATAGACGGACGATAGAAGTGTCCGGGGCGAGTCCGCCACTATTCTAATGCAACTGTTTCATTTCCATGAGCGGAGATCGTACTAGACTGCAGTCGGTTATGCGAGAACGCGAGAATGCGTCAACACTGGTCCCCCCGTAGGCAATCGCATTCGTTGAACGCTGCTGGTACACACATTGATGCATCGCATATGCACTGTACGGCAAAGAACGATCTCCACTCGCTTGATTACGCGCACTTCTCTCACCATGTGTGTGGTAGAAGAGGAGGAGGAGGAGTACCTTGGAGGTGGAGGTGGTAGAGGGCGAGGAGCACCAGCGCTTGTTGTGGAGGCATAAGCGTATCTTTGGGATGTACGTTTGTTTCAAACAGTTTCGTGCCCGCTGTGTATTAGCGTTAGATTGACAAACACACTCACGTACAGTGTGTTTCACGAGAGCACGGAAAAGTGTGTCACGTTCGGCGAGCACTACCGATTCTGGATGCTGTGATGGAAAGTAGTGTGAATTCTTCAGTTAAGAGGGCTTCAACATATCATTTAGGGATAATTAGTAAATACTTAAAATAAGCAAGAGAAGCGGTACAACTTTGATTGTGACACACTGTGTACGTTATATCGTAAACGGATGACCTTTGCTAAAAAGTGCAGCTTGATGATTGTGTGGAGGCAAAGAATTGTGCTTAGCTAGCTAGGAGATTCGAAGCATCTCGCTGGCAGTGGATCAACAGTCTCACTCGATTCGAGCAGTCGTACGATCGGATTCCGATGCCGTAGTCTATAAGCGATCTTGTGTTTGTTTATTTTTGTGGATATTATCGTATTGGAGGATTTCTTGAAGAGATTACGTTAGACGTTATAGCAAACTAAAGCTGAAGATTGAGTTTTAGAGCTCATCATGAAAAAAGGTCTTTTGAGTCCAGCTCAGAGAAGTCAAACGAATCTTCCAGGGATGTCTTTCAAGAGAAAAATAAATTTTGGTTGACGTAGAACTTCGAGATATTCGAAAATTTCCATCTCTACTTTCGATTACTTGTTGGAGGCCTGAAACCAATGAGTCATATGGTTGAATTGGCGAAGCTTATCTTAACAACAAGATTGCTACAAATATCCGTATTGCTAGCCGGAATCTATGGCACATGACAGATTGTGTATTAGTTGACGAATGCAAAATAAAGGAACGGTCCTTTTGGTGAGTCACCAACATGAAGAAATCGGTATCGAATCTCCTGTTTGTACATTGCATAGACTACTCATCTTTTCAATAGTTAATGTCAAACACAATCCAAGTAGGACTCCCCTAACTTAGTTAATAACGATGGCTTACAGAGAAAATTTTGCTAGATGAGAGCAATGATTAACATCAGATCGTTGTTGCTGCTACATCAAAGTGAAACTTTTTCCTACCCAACCATGACCCCCTAGTCCACGCCCGGTTCTTCATTCTTTTGTTTTAAAGCCCATGATTAAGACATTAGAAAATCATTTGTAGCCTCGCGAGGTAAGAAAAGAAACAGCTCCCACGATCCCGCGATCATCCGGCGTTTTGTAAGGTGATCCTTTCCCTTCCTTGAGGATGGCCGTACACTCACACACACACGTAAGGAGGATAATCAATGAGCAGAGATTCATAGCCGAACCGTTTTAATTTAATTTATCCCGAAACGAGGCCCACAAACAAAAACATCAATGAAGAACGAGCCGAACAAGAGATGAATCAAAACGACGGTACACACAGTGATCGTGTCGCCGGCTGTCAACTGTACGAAAGGGAAGGGCGCAACATCTTCGTTCCCCGGGGTTTTCTTCCGACCGGTCGGTGTTGCTTTCCTTTTGGCAGATTCGCCTTCTACCTCGCTCGGCATCAATCTCATTTACACTTGTTTATTATTTTCACCGAACCGTGCGCTCTGTTATTAAATATAATAAATCATCAAAGATCAGGTGATTTGAGACGATTTGAGATGCAACGCAAGACGGCTAGGAGTTTTTTTTTCGGTCCCGGTTCCGGCAGGTAAACGAGACAGGTAGGATAGGGAAAGGGTGGGTCGCTACCACGCCGCGTTATACGATCGCTAATTCGCTGCAGGGCGCCTCCGTTTGGTTGGAGCCTCGGTTCCCCCGGGATTCCAATTTTCTTCACGCGAACAATAAGTTATGTTTCGGGGCAATGTTGCTGCCGTCTTTTATTAGGGCTGGCTGTCCGCTCCGTGGAGCATTAGCCCGAATGGGGCCTTTAAGGGACTGGAGTTGGTTGGTCTGTGTTTTTTTTTCTTCTCTGTTGTGGCCTTCGAGTTGAAGATGAGGTCTTCATTTACGGTGCGAAAGAATGTGGAAGTGTTGCTGTTTTGAGTGTTTGCTTTTATTCTTTCTTTTGTACAGACTTTGTTTACGTTTCAGTGTTGGTAAAGTGAGGATAAATAGAGTTGAAGTTGCTTAGAAAGTGACTTTCAGGATTATTTATCTGGACTCTTCTTTTAATAAACAAATCTTCTTCTTCTTCTTCTTCCTTGGCACTACAACCTCGTGAGATCTTGGCCTGCTATTGCTAGCTCTCTATGACTTAGTTTTACCCGTAGCTGGATAGTCAGTCCTGCGTACGGGGAGGCGGTCCGCCGGGATTCGAACCCCGGTCCTGCCGTGTGAAGACCGGCGCCGTTATCGTATACACCACCGGGCCGCCCCAATAAACAAATCTTACCAATCATCATTTACTATTTACTTGAGGGTCGACACCTAAACTGACGAAGAATGTAAACTATTTCTTCAAGACATAATATTCCTCATTAAAGCTATTCTAGCTAAAACGAACGGATCACCGGATCATCGCGACCGATTACAGAGTAGAATAGGGTCGAAGTGTTCATTATAAAACCATTAACCAGTCAGGAATGCAACAACGAAGCTCGGTAAAACCTTAAACATACTGCGCTGAAGATGAGACGAACTGTGTGCCGTGTGATAATTGTGATGAGCCTTTGGAAATGGAACTTGAACCCAAGACAACAACTTAATTTGAAGCTGACAAAAGTGAAAAACTTCAAACACCATGTCAAAAGGTGGAATAATCAACTCCAAGGCGCGCGCGCGCACACACACGATCGTTAGTCATGTATATAGCTGTTTTCGGAGGCTTTTTTCTTGGGGTGCCTTTTTGTTGCCTCCTTCCCCATTCGTGTGACACCTTTCCGGGCCCGCCGTTGCGTATCCTTTTGGGCACAGCGGGACTCCTTTGTGAAATGGCTTAGTCGCTTGTAGCTCTGTGGTTAACGTTATTCGACGCAATTTCAACTTTCTTCTTTTTATTCATAACACATTTCCACACGTACCGAAGAGTTCGCCAACAAAAAAGGTTGGTAGCAAAATTAGACAGACAAACATACGCAACAAAAAAAAAACACAGGCAGTTTAAATGAAAGCGCAGGCATCACTTCCGGTTGGGATGTTGGCTTTTTTTGTTGCTGGTGTTCGTATCAGTTTGGTTAATGAATTAATCTAACCACAGTCCCCGTTTCGTCGATCGGCCATAATTTGATTGGTGTGTTGATTGAACAACAGGTACAGGTCTAACGGTTGTTTTGAGGTTTCTCCTTTGCTTTGTTGGTGAACTGTGGTTTGCTGGTGATTTGGCATGGTTGTTTGTGATGGCCAGGCCCAGGTATTAGCGATTAGTTATTGGAAGTTGTTACGGCGTGTTTTGGGCTTCTTTCGCAGCTTAATGTTTCGGAAGGATTACCATATGTTTAACCTGGATTCAAACACACGCGGTTGCATGTCTTGGGACAGTTTGGTAGCAGATGATTGACTTCAGGAACAACTCCATTATGACACCTTTGATTGGACCGATCAAACTTTTCTGCAAACGCTGGATATGTTGTACACATGTAATATGACATTTTCTTGAAAGCAATTGGAAAACTTTGTTCATTTCACATTATTAGAAATGAGTTCTTCAATTTCTTTCTTTCAAGTCTTTAGCAACTGTGATTGGAAAACGCTTTGCGGAATATATTATTTTGAATTGATTTATTTTTAAAAAGGAATCACATTTTTGGGGTACGCTGCTGACAGAAAATCAAAAATAAAGTATTTGAAAAAAAAACCCTTCCTCAGCTCGAGTAACGTACGCAACCCGCGTCTTGCTCGCCCTTCACCTTCCGTTCGATCGTGTTGCGAGCTGATGGTAAACAATAGCAATAAACTCTCCCGTATTATTATTGTTTTCTCTCTCGTGAAATGGTTAGCTTTCCAAAAAGAACAAAAATCAACAAAGTAATAGAATGTATATGATTGCTCTAAAAGAAGAAGAAACAAAACTAAACCGAAACATTTACATTTTTACGTTAAATACATAGTACAATCTCTGCTGTTCGTTTGTTTGCTTTTTTTAAACCTTTTTTTTCGTACTTTTTAGAACGGGTTTTTGTTTGCTTGTTTGCATGTTTCAGATGCAGTTATATGTTTTTGCACATTAGATTCACATATTTACCATTTCTGACGGGGGTTCTCCTTCTCCGTCACTTTACAAAGGTTGTTTTCGCTACGTTTTTCGGTAATTAGCTTAATAGTGGGTACCTATATTTGCATCTGTGTGTTTTGCGATTATCGTTTGTCGAACCGAGTTAGCTTATATTGCATTTTGACTGTCTTTTGTTGGTTTTTGATAAACGAATATACTGTGAGCTTCTTCCGTCGGATGATATTTTGCGCATTTTAGAAGCATTTTCCGGGTTTGATCGCCGCAACAAACACTTTACAGTAGAGAGATTTCTGATATATTCTGGCATTCTTCTACTAGCCGATGCTGTACTTATGGGTTTTCTTGCTTTATTATAAGGTATTTACTTTAGTTGTATTTATACTTATAGGCCTCTTATTGTTGTGTGCTTCTTTATATACATTGTTCTTTTTCCTGATATCGTGATAAGAGGGTTTGCCAGTGCGTGGGCTTGCCATTGCGGTCCGTTTTGTTCGAAAACAAACACTTTAGCAATTTATTATACACAATGTCCTGTCGCTCTCGAGCTTTAGTTCCCATTGAAGGTCTGGAATCAGATTGGAATCAAATTGAAGTTTAGTGTATTAATTTCTGCAATTATCCTTCTTTGATTTTAATCTCTTTTCGTGAAACAAATCGCTACTCGGACACATAAAATTGGGACCGTTTTGCCAGCTTTCCTGCAGTACCGTTCTTAAATTATTATTGGTTTTATATGTTTCGTTCATTGCCACTGCTTGCCACCGTGCCACTGTCACTGTGGCAGCTTCTTGAAATGCATTATTCGAGCGAGTAATAGAGAGCGACACACACAGAGCGCGAATCCCTCAACAATTTTCCAAGTGAAATCAGAGGCGGTGAATACATCTTTGAACTAGTTTCGTTAAACAATAATTACAATTAAAATATTAATTAAAATAAATAATGCACACGTGTGTATGCGCGCGTTTGGGAGGGATCCAGGATCAAGGATTCGTTGTGCAATATTCGTTCTACCTACTGGCTGGATATGATTGGGTACAAGGAAATAAAAAGGGGAGGCTTGCATTTCACTGGACAGCACCCGCCGTGCTTTGACTTTCTCGCTGGCTAATCGCTATTCGATTTAGGAACAGACTGTTGCGATTTCCAACCATGCCGTATCGCCCTGCTGTCGGTGAGTGTATGGTGCATCGGCGGCTCTCAAGTTACCGCCGGTTTCACGTGTTGTTGTACAGGAGCGACTCTATGCTAAACGGGTTGGGCCTTATGCTACTGCGCGGTGTGTCACTGCCCGTATCATCCAGCCCGTCGCCATCGACACTTTCCCGGCGCTGCATCGAACAGTCCTCCGGTTCGTCGTCCGATTCTGCCCCACCGACCACGTCGATCGGGTCCTCGTCGTCGTTATCGTTGTCGTCGTCATCCTCCGAATCGCTGCCGGAGTTGTTACGGTGCTGGGAAAGGTATTCCGCCTTGAGCGCTTCCAGGTCGACCGTGATGCCCTTGGCACGCAGTTTCCGGGCCTGCCGCTCGAGTGCTTTGGCGATCTTCTTTCGCCGGCGAGCCCTAAAGAAGAGAAACAAGAGATAATTCAATGTTAGATTTGTGTCTTTTGTAATTATAAAATTATTTTTAAATAAGTAAGACAGTAGAAGAAATTTACTAAAGCTTGCTCACTAGCAAATTTTTCGTTTAAATTAATTAAAAACGTATTTTGGTTGAGAGCTGCTAAGGAAGTGTTGCTCACCCCTGCATCGCTAGATGGCGCCACTGTGCACTTCTCGTCAGCTCTCGATTGCACAGTGGTGGCCCATTCGATATCTTTTGGACAATATTTTTTATTTGAGTTTTTTTCTTACTTAACCTAATATAATTTAGTATTTATTTCGGCCGAGTTTAAGTTTATTTTGTAATTACTAAGCTCGTAAAGAATATTAATTTATCTTGAAGATGAACATCATTTGCTTGGCATCTTGTAAATTCTCTTCTTCTATTTCATCGGATATATTAACAAAAACTAGCAATAGAAACATATGCTAGATTCTCATTTCTAAGAGTCACAAGAAGAAATAGCTTCCAGCGTCCAATTTATGGTCATCGCTGTACCCACCACAAGGCTTGCAATTTAAATTTGATTACAAAACACTAATTAAAATCCATCGCAGGAAAGATCCCCCTTTTTATTTGGCTAGCGTTTCGAGCGTTTCAAAATGAATTCCCGTCGGCTGCCACCTGCCAACCTGTGCGCTCCGTTGGTCAATTGCCCGCCCCCCAGGGTCAAACGAAAGCCATAAACAACAAAAACGACCATGGAAAACCCTTGCGCGCCATTTTGAGCGAGCGATTTTTCCTCGAGGGTGAGCGATTTCTGCCCCGTTACCTGGTGGTGGCAAAGGAAAAATGGCTCCAATTCCTGTCATCAGGAATCGGGACTTCCGTGCTGTCTGCTTCATTTGTACACGCAAGACACAACTGTCGGTGTGTGTGTGTGGTTGTTGTTTGGTGCCTGGCGGCGATTATTTGAACGACAACGACAACCAATTGGAAAAGCCGAAACCCATCCACACCACTTCAGTCTTCAGAAGCTGGCGGGTACTTTGATGGTTTTACGTGTTTAACGAGAGTTCATTAGTGAATATTTACGCTCCAAATGGTTACGGTGCCGCGCCATTACTAGCTGTCCCCGAACTGCACATGGTGCAAGCAGGTTATAGCAACGCGTTCCAGCTAATCTAAACTCTTTTAAAAGCTTCCTATGAAGCTCATAAATTATCCTTTGGTAAATTAAACCATTTTTTGTTCATCGTACCCTAAAGCTAATAGAAAAACGTGCATCGGCAATCCTGAAAAAGGAATTACTTTTATTCGTGTGCAATCTCATATGTTTTAATTCGTTGGTCCACTACCGACCATTAGTGTGCGAAAATGGGGACAACAAAGCACACACACAAACTATCGTGAATAGTGGCAGAATCAAACACTATTATCGCTTTAGAGTCGAGAACGTCCACACCGGTATTGGGGACAGACAATTAAGCAAGCCTCGGTGAGGTGTACAATAAATTTACCACAGAAGTCAATACGAGTCCTCTGGATGGATTTTTGTTGGAGGAGAATAAAGAACCGAACAAAAAAAAATCCGAGGGCACCAGATTGTGCAGTGACAAATTATTATGCTGCCGAACTGCACATGCCGTTTTTTGGGGGGCTTTCGGTGCCGGAAAAATGTGCAAAATAATTGTTGCCAACTGTATAAAGCTGTCCCATCACTGAAGAATAATGTCACCATTAATCCTAGCTGAGAGAGCTGAAGCTGAATGGTGGACCTGGGGTGGATTTAATGTTTATTATTGGAATGAAGTTGAATTTCCCTCCCGAGTGCAGTGTTCTTTTAGTGTGATGTACGGGAAAACGGTCAAGTGATCTTACTTTTCGCGCGCTCGTAGTTCACTGGGCAACAACCCGGACCCGGGAGCAGCAGCAACAGATCGTTTTATAGTTTTTTTGTGATGTACAAATTACGATCTACTTTGCAACTTTGTTTCAGGAGATTTTTTTTTCCTCTCCTCTAAAAAGTCCTGATAGTGGACGGTTTATAGCAAAGGCTAGTAGAAATGAATAACGACTTTAATGTAAAGGAGCCGACAAAATTTATGACCAGTTTGGATGGGAACTGTTTTGTGGCGATCGTCGGTAGGTCATAGGTGAGGGACGCGAGTCCAACAGCAAACATACTTTCCATCCTCAAGGATCTATGTGATAAGGGACTGATGTAAAGTGCAATATTGAACAGCGTACTACAATAAACCTGCAGCGAACGTTTCATGTTGAGCTGTTATCGTCGGAATATCAAAAAAGGGGTTGGAAAACTACAACTACACACCGGGTTCTTATCTGGGATGCAGATGTTTTTCGCAAAACGGTGACGATAGTAGACAGGGTGCAAAGGTAGTATTTGTATTTTAAAATGCATTCCCGGTGCTTCCGATGTCTGACGATGGGCGTACTGTTTGCGTAGCGATAAAATGCTGATAGCCTTAAGTAAATATTTTTATCATAAACATCAACTTTGATTTTATTTTATTTATTGAAGCAGAAATACACCTTCAGGTGGTTTAGAAATGCACCAGAACATGGAGTACTTTAGATCGAGGTTTCTGTCAATGTAATATTTCTCTTTTTACGGAGTACTTTCGGAGAACTTTTACTTCTAACAAGAAGTCCTTAATACGAGTCCTCTTTGCTTTACAATACGGATAGACGGCTTAAATTTGGAGCAGGTGTCAGGTCTTTTTTGGACCGGGTCAGATTCATGTAACGGTTTCGATTCATCAGGACTAAATGGTAGTTTCCCATCACTAGAAAGGACATCGAAGACTTTTGCCCATGTGAGCCCATGTGATATATAGGCTGAGCTGTCATCCTTTTGAATCCACAATGTTCGACAACTATCATTCTTGAGCTATTAACAACGGGAATACCAAGTATTGCAATTTAATAGCATTGCTTGGAGTTAATTCGTTCCGGGAACATTCGTAGCTGTAGACAACGATGTTAAGTTATGGACATTTTAACGTCACATGTTACTCATCTCATACAACGACAGTTTCAAAACTTTCCTTTCGATCTTTTCCATTTGTTTGAAGAACAATTTTTAAGGTTTTTTGTCCATGCGGCCTCTTACTTAGTCTATACCCTCTTATCAAGCGAAAGTCCACACTTTCAATAGAAAGTAAACTGATACTGTACAAACAGGGTTTTACTCCCTGCAATCTGGGCCGTTCCCCCATAGTGAGGACTGACTATCCATCTATGTGGTAACAATAAGTCTAGTAAGCCAGAAATGGCAGGCATGACCTAAGTGGTCGTTAGGCCAACAAAGAAGAAGACTCCCTGCAATCCTATATCGATTCAATATCTGGAAGTCATGCTCTAGTAGGAGTATGATTATTGTTCAACGAATTCAGAACAAATTCCATAAGATGATCCTCAGTCTCCCGTCAAGGTATCGCACAACACAGCTCCACACGGAAGCTGGAACCCTTCTGATCAGGGACCAAATTCAGAAGAATCTGGAAAAGCTTAAAACTAAAAGTTTGACATCGGAACTCTGTTCTGCGACGACTTGTCTATATTGTAAATAGTGATTTTAGTAAATAGCATAAGATAGGTTAAATAGATTAGCTAGATTAAGTACTAATAGGCATATAAAATAATGTATGGGTTGATTCCTTTCATGGAGGCAGCTTAGCTGTCCCTGCACTACCAGGGACTCCTTCCTTTCGAGAAGGACTTCTGCGCTCCTTCCTTTCGAGAAGGAAACCTGTAAATGTGTTTAAAAACGAACTTGTTAAATAATAATATCGCTGAAAAAAAAAGTTTTTTGTCTCGGGTTAGGTAAGACTACCAGACAGACGATTTGTTATTTACTGAGTTCTGACTATTACTGGCTTTTGGTACAGTTTGTTATGCCAGCTTAAAGGAGAGTCCTATTATGAAGGCAAAGCTCTTGATAATTAGCAATATTGTTTAATATATCTGAATGCGTTATAGTGTTGAGAACTCGAGTAACTCTCAATTCGATGACCAGGATAGAAAGAATAGTAAGAGATATGAACAGATATGGGAAAGAAGCTTAAATACATTGACAAAAAAAACTAAGTAACGAACCAGTTACATTAAAGTATTAAGAAGTATTTTTGTTACAGCAACATCAACAAATCAAGGAAGATAGCAAGTAACGTGACGTGTTGTTTTAACTATATCAAAAGAAATGTGTGCATTTGTTCACTAAAGATATTTTTTCTTCCCTTTTAGAGAATTCAATTTTAATTTCTTAAATATTATCTACTTCAGACGTGCCATTGAATAACAAAACACACAACTGGCAACAATATTTATGACGAAAACAGCGTTCCAATCTGTCTGTTTATTGATAAGTGACATCAAAACACACACCATTTAATTGCTTTTGTACTGCCACAAATCAAACGATTGTTAACGTCAATCGTCGGCAGATTAAAACAACATTAAAATAGAATTCATCATGATAGTCGCCTTGGCAAACTTGAATGTTTTCCTCAAACACAATCGTTAATGGTTTAATAATTAAGTTAGAAAAAGCTAACTACTTCTTTCACTATTTTCCTTTTAATTTTCCACCTCATGTTCCGATGCTCATCAATCAAGACGACTCTCACGGTTGTGCTCTCGGTCGCTCTGTATCGATCTGCAGTTTCCACCTGCTGGGTGAAAAGTGGCAAACAAATTGTTGCAATTGAAGCCTCTCTAGACGCGTTGCAATGGTGCTTCATTAAGCGGGTTAGCGCTAGTTAGTGTCAGAACGCCGTCGGAAGGCTGGCGGGAAAAATAGACTGACCTCCCGCGGTGCCACTAACAACTAGCCCCCGGTAGCGACAAAAACGGCTTTGAAGGGAAAGCTGCTGATTGCTGGTGTTGCTGCTGGCATTGAACTTCCGGAGCCGCCGGGGCTGAATGGGAGCTTATTTGCCAACTGTTTGGTACACCAAGATACCGGAGGTCACAACAATGGTTGTGTTCTCTGGCACAGAACGGAACAGAACCGCGGTAGCTTATGACGCACGATCGACGCCAACCACCGATCGCACAATGTACTAAGGATTTGTATGCAATTTTCCTAACGGTGTTGGGTATTTTTTTTAGCTGAAACCGAAGTTAACTGTAACCTTCGAAATGAATAGCTAACGCACATTCGACACAGCAGGTCGGTTCGATTTTCACCTCAAACGAACTTGATGGGTTAATCGTGGTGCTGATTAACACGATTTTCGATTTGCGGTGAGTGAAATGGTTCCCGGTTGGTTGGAATGGAGGCACGGGTGAGAAGGTGATGAAATTTAATCCAACCAGTCAACGTGTGGCGAACAGAAGCTAGTGCATTTTAAGGATGTTCGCTTGACACACGGCAGACACGGTGACAGATGAGAGTGTTTAACTATTTAGCAAACAATCTGGAGCCTTTCTTCGTGCGCGTGAATCATTTCCATCGCTGCAACATGCAATGCAAAAGGTGGTGAGATTTTCCCTAGACAGGAAAATAGATTCACGACACTTTGAGCGACGGTGTGCTCTTGATGGACTGTTCGCCAGTGTGAGTGTGTGCGATGACAGCTGTTTGATTTATGGCAGTTTTGACACATCATCCCGATTCCTTCGTAAGAAAGTCAACGCGCCGTTATCCTTGGAGGGAAAATTGAGGGAAAAAGAACGGAAATTTAATACTTCCTGCTCTTGGCTTTGATGAAGTGGCTGGCTGTAAGTGTGGCTGGAAGTTCTTTTCTTTGTCATCCTGGTAGGCGTTCGTGTCCTTGCAGTCCTTTAATTGAAGCAAATATTTTCTTGACGCTCGCCCGTCCATTGTGGCGCTCTAAATTGGGTTTCCGAGCTAACCCGTACCCAAAAGCACACGTGACCCTTTAACAACTCGGCTCGCAATTGTCGTTGCAACGTTGTTCTAATGCCTTCAAATCATTCCACACTGTCATCTCGTCGAACGACAAACTGTACTCGCAACATGGAAAAGTCCAGGGCTCGTCCGGAGTGCAGACCAGCGAGCTCGGTAAATGATTGATGGTGATTACATCCGGCCACACGGAAGAGACACGTAGTAAAACGGTGTACTCGGTTAAATTTGAACCGAGCAACGCTCGATATGCGTATTGTTTTTTGTTGAATTATTTATTACACCTTCACCCGAACGGCCATTCTTCTGCTTCGGCTTGGGGAGAGCTGAAGGACGTCCACCAGCTCTAACGCCAGCTAAAACCTTGATAGCCAGAAGGAAGTCACTGTGTACGTACGGAACGTACATTGTCACCGCAAAAAAAAAAAACGCTCGTCCGTGTGTCCTCACGTAACAGCGTCAGCGTTTAGCGAAACAGTACGTTTCAGGAAAAGTGTCCAATTTAGTGAGGCTAGTGATCGTAATTGAGGCATGTAGCATTTTCCGAAGAAAGAATTGGACATGAAAAACGGAAGCTAAAACGCAATGAAATTAGTCGATAATTGAGGCCGATTTAACGGGGCGCAGGATCGGTATAAGTGAAATCGTTTAAAGATTAAAACTTGCTTGTTCGAGAATTTGATAGAATGCATTAAAACTAGATCAGCGAAGAATGTCTGCAAATGCTATTCCTACATTTCCATTTTTCGCTCATTACTACCAATATTGCTGAATAATTCACCTAACTTTACGAGACCAGAATAAACACCAAACACCCGTATCGAATTATGAAATATTTTCCGGCAGATGTGATGCGCTCCTATCGCCGCATTGTTGATGTAATTTTTATGCACCACAATGTAGCAATTGAGGGCAAGCGTAAATCGTTATCTATCTGTTAACTGCGTGCGAATGAACAAACCAACCGACCCGGGATCAAAGATGATTCGAAGGGGGTGCCGAACGACATAACCTCAAAATGGAATCCGAAATCGAAATTCGTCACCGCACATCTGGTGTGTTGTGATTATCGGACGTACTGTCCAGCAGTTTATGCGGAACAGTGTTATCTTGCCATAATTTTGGGCCGGGTGGGCTTTATTAATATGGAAACAGTAATATTTTGATTGGAGGGAATACGGAAGATGAACCGATAGCATCCTCATTGTCGAGTCAATTCGAGTGTTTGGTAGGATACATTGAGGTCGAATAGGAAAAGATTATCTTAAATTTGAGCGTTAAAACGAAAAACTGTTACAATAAAATCTCAAGTATTTGGAGAAAAGAAAGAATAGAACTCTGATAGCTAATTAAGAGTTGGTCTTTGGTAACTCTAGACAATGTACACTTCTCCGGATGATGTTCCACCGCACCAGGTTCGAAGTCATTATCCGTGTGGATTGATTCGGATCATCAACACTCAGAAGCTGCTTAAGACATGGTTAAGCGTTCCAGGAACATTGATGTGCCTTAGCAACTTCAAATGGTTAACTAAAGTAGCGATCTTTAGCATGCTTTAATTAGCTGATTAAGCTATACTTACATCCACCACTAAGCTCAGACACAGACACAATAGAATTCCATATACCAAAACATCCTCTGGGAAGCGTTTATCAAAAAACTTAGGAAGGCTACAACGCAACTACATTCTTTTCCTTAAAATCCATTTTTAACAACACCTCCACCAAGTCCAGTTTCGAGCACACACAAAAACACTATCGTTACCTTAGTACCACCCTCAGGGGATACAGCAGAAAAAGGGACAAACTTCAGGTCCAGCAGCGTACCGACGTCCGCTTTCTTCTTACCCAGAAAACCCGCCCCAAGCATTTCGCAAAACGAGTGCGAACATGAGGAATGTACGCTCGCAAGATGAGGATAAATTGCACGTACGGGCGTGTTCCCTGAGAGACAACCGCCGGAAGGGATGTGCGCACGGTGTCAGAAATCGGTTACAACTTTAAATCGACTTCGAAAATGATTTATTAAGTGTTTTAATTAATGAACACGAGCGACGGATGTGCAGACACACGGTACGGGACGCAGTTTCCACCCGCAGGCTACAAATATTCCGACGCTCGTGTATCGATCCCGATCTTCGGCTGGAGCTCTGCGAGAAAAACTCGCACGTCAGATTCGATCTTCGGGAAAGGTGCCGAAAAGGGCATCCTCGGCGTGTCGAATGGTGTGGAGGGAAAGCCCTTCACGAAGGAAATGCTCCCCAACCAGGGTGATTAAAAACTAGTCTCGTTTCTCGGACGCGGACGTTGGTGTTGGAGGTTCAAGGCGAGATGTGCGCGAGGTTACCGAATGGGCCCGGTGTAATAACCTTCACACAACATTATTATAAGTCTGAAAACTATTTAGCAGCTGCTTTGGCAGGCAGGCCAGGGTGTGCGGCCGAATGGGAATGGGAAATAGCCCTACTACACCTTAGCCTTATTTGGCTCGTTGAAGCCGTTCTTCAAAATTAAGTTGTTAAGGCTTCGGTTTCGGTGTCGATTAGCAAAAACGGAGGGAAGCAGGGTGAGAAAAAGTAAGAAGTGTGGAGTGACTGCGCCAAAGCGAAGCGTAGCAGAGTAAAAAATCATTAGCTTCACGCGTTCGAACGTACGAACACGAAAATCTCGGCGGGCTTCTTGCCCAAAACAACGTGGAGAACGTGCGCCTTTTTGGTCGAGAACGGTACCCGGTAAAGGTAATTAATTTTAATCAATTTTCTATACCCAAATGGAAACGCCGAATGTTTCGGTAGAAAAAAAAACGTTTCGATCTTTTTGAAAACGGCCCCGGGTTCGCCCAGTTTGAGCTGAACTGAAACATCTCATTAGTCACACACTTGCAGCCTCCTAGCAGACACCTCTGGGGCTAAATTGGAAGGGAAGCTACGAAGCTGAACCGTGCAGGGTGATTGGGTGTTTTTATTCTGCTCGAGAGCCGTCAAATAACACAAGCGAAACCATAGCAACCCTTAGCAGTGGAGTTAAGTTATCAAGCGTACCACAACGTATGGAGAAGTTTGGCGATGTTGCGGACAACTGCTACCAACCAGGCCAACCCAAAAAAGTACCAATTTGTGTTACGCCCTTCGTGAGTTCCAAGTTTTCGACGAAGATTGTTTGCCCTTTTTGCGCCTTTCGCGCCTGTGGTTGTTCTCGATACGAGCAACTGGAAGGTGTGATGATATTGACGTATGCGCGTAAATTTACGACCCACTTCGAGCTAGAATGCCTCACGGGATTGAGTGCAGTTCTCGGCCCAAACTGGTTGGAAGGTTTTCGGCCAAGAATGTGTATATGGGATTCACACTTTCGCAAACCCTGCGGGCAACTCTTTACGGGACGGACTGGGCACAGTAATTATTTTTCTGATGCACCTGCACAGGGTGGTTCGTTGGGGTTGCATGATTTTCAGAGCGAAAAGAGATCATTATTTACAGTTTATTGAGTATAACAGGGGATGTCAATATGGTGAGCATCTAATGAGATGCTATGAGCGAAGGGGCCTTCAAAAATGAATGGAGGAGCGGGCCAATCGCTACAATGTTATAATCTCATTACGTATCGAGGTTTAACGTCTTGATGTTCTTAGTTATAAAGACGGCACCAAAGATCTACGTCAAGAATTTAGAATCTAATGTCAACGAGTCACTAGAGAGAGAGATTTTGGAGACTTACAGACATAAACATTGAAGTAGAGTCGAAGAGCAGAGTTCTCTTTATCTATTTAAAATTTGCTTAAACCTGTTAAAGTTCTCTCAAACTATTAAATCTAGTTGCAGATGTTTAGATCGATCCAGATCTTAACATACTCCGGTAGCATATACATAGATGTAGACCACTCTCAACTTTCTTTTGAGGTCTTCACACCCGTCAACAAGGACATTGTGACTTAGTAACCTCGGCTATAACAACATACGGTTAAAGTTTCTGAAATCTTTCACTCTTTGGAGCGTCCTCCACACCAAGCGATTGTGTTCTTGCAATGGTCAATTTGCGATTATTAATATCAACAAACCAACCACAACTCAATGCTCAATTACATCGTGTTTGTGTGATGGCTGTCGAATGCAAGAATTAATCTCCATTGGCTCTTTGCATTGTGCGCCTACAATCACCCACTCTCACGGCTCATACAAGCGTTGTCTCACATTGTTATGACAACGGGCAAATGTGTGAGAAAATCCTGGCTGGCTGTCCAAATTCGATCCCATCCACCGCAAGGCGTTAAACCTATTTTCCAATTGCTCCTATCCATTACCTAACGGTGCTAATTCCAAAACGATAGGATGATGACTTTATTCTTTTTCGCCTCGTGTCCCTGTCTCCCGACCTTCGCACACCCATCGCTGCGGTCGAGATTTATCAATTTTCTCCCGAGTTTTGTTTTCTTCACACCTTCACTAACGTCTTCATTTGCCGCAACAAACGCGGCATTCGCCGATGCTGGACCTCTTTTCTTGATGATCAGCATGAGATCATGAGATCATATTATATGGCCACCGTTCGTACCGAGTTTCTGTTGGGCGAGGTGCGAGAGACCGCTTGCCCCCCCGTTACCGACCAAAGCCGACGGTGATGATGATGATGATGAAGTTACTATCCCAAGACACAATGGCGCGCGCGATCCGTTCCGGTGCTTTCGGTGTTCGGGGATTCGTTCGACTCGTTTGCGTCCGTTCCTTCGATCGATCGATAATTCTGTTTTCCAACCCCAAAACTCTCTTGGTTCCTGGGCTCGGGTCTCGGGACTCCCCGCCCGGCAGCCTCACAGCGGGAAGGGTGTGAATGTATAACAAGTCTATTAATATTGAGAAACTAATTTTTCCTGACGGCTTTCATAAGTTATACACACCCGGGGTATGGGAGTACGCGCACGAACTCGCACGAACTCGGCGTGGCCGGGCCGTGTTTTGCTTGCGCTCGTTGCGAAGGCTCTGTTACATTGGGTAGATTGAATATTTTACACCTTTTCGAGCTGGAATGGTGGGTTGTGTTGTACGTGGAGCGTGGAGAAAGCCCATAGAGCTCGTTATAAAAAGGAAGAGTTTATTAATTTTTCTTCCCGATTACAAGCGGGAAAACTTCATTTCTAGACGATGCATTCAAAAATATTACTTATTTAAGTAGCATTCGTAAGGAATGGTTTAAAAACTTCATACTCCAAGAACCAACTTCCAATCAAATCGAAGATCGAACCGTCCCCGTTTGGGTTCTGTTTTCTCGGGGGATAAAACACAATAAAAAACAATTTACGATCCTTAAGCCGGTCGGAATTGTCCGCACCAGCCAGCCGTGCCGTGCGATGCGTAAATTGAGCGTCGGAATCGTATCGAACGCAGTGTGGTGTGCACAAAAATGAAAATGAAATGTCTTCTGGCAAATGATGACGGCCAGCCAAACCAGCAGCAGCAACAGCAGCAGCACCAGAAGTAAATTGAGAGTTTGATTAATGGTTCAAAATATCTGTTAATACAAAATCTCATTTACATTTCTAACTCTGCCGGCTAGCTCCGAGACTCCCATTGGCGGCGGTCAGAGCTCGCTCGCTTGTTTCCTTTTTGTTGTTCCTTGTTTTTTTTTCTTAGATGATTCGATAGTGTGAAGCACCGGACGGTTTTTCGGGAAGATTGGCTTTATGTTGCCGTTATTATTGCTATTATGTTTATCATTATTCATATGAGAATCGTTCGTTCGCATCTCGTCGGAAATATCAATGGAATAGAATCTTCGACACCGTTCGGCGTCCCGCAGTTGGTTTGTGGCAGTGTGGAAAACCTGGGAGAATTGCTTGTTGCCCTGTGGCTCCAGGTGTTTGATATGTACGCGCCCGAAAATTATCCGACGATGATGGTGAGTGTTTCTGTGCTTTTTGGTGTTGAAATTTGTTTCCCTATTGTTCCTCAAGCGTTTTAGTTGAAGAGTCCTATAGTTATGGAAAGGTTTGACATCTCTGATGAGTAGCATCCATAAGAATAAGTTAGCTAATGCGTGCTATAAAATAGCAGCTATATTAGGTAATTAGAAATATAGATAGGCACAAGATGCCTTAAAATTCCAACACAGCGAAATTCGTCCTTCTAATTCTAGATTGAGTTGATGCTTACATGAGCTTAAAATTTAATATCAATTCGTTTTTAAGTCTCTCCGTCGATATTCTGCAATTGTTTGAGTGCGTTTATTAAAATGAAAAGAATAGGAAGAATATTTCAACATTTGACAGTTTACTCTAAAGTTCATCATCTAATTATGGCTAGTAGTTCATTCCATGAGTTCATTAGAAGTCACTTGTGGCGTTATTTTATGGTGTAATTGTTTCGGTGTTTTTTATCAATTTTTAAAGAAAAAGCCTAAAAGTTCATTAGCAGAAGTATCGTAAATGTGTTTCAAATGCTCAATTAAAATATAAAAGACGAATATTATACTAAAACACATCTTAAATTGTTAATTCATTTTCTTATCTATGTTAGATTTTCGTAAAAATGTGTGCAAAATATATAAAAAATTATAAGAAGCTCAATCAAATTACCGTAGAAGAAAAATCCTTATACATACAAGTGCAAAGATCATATTAATATAAAGTTCAGTGAAGTTAGCAACTTTAGCAAACAACAGCGTAGCTCCTTGTTGCTTAATTACAGATGAATCATATTCATTTGCAAATTAAAATAACATATTTTAAGCCCTCAAAAAAAAAACACCAATTAGATATTCCAAAGACTCGCCATCATACCATGAAACGCCGACAGCCGATCCGATTTGTGTGGATCTCCGTGTGGAAGGCAGAAAGTTAATGTCTTTAGCAACAAGCAACACCACCGCCATAAAACTATTGCCAGCGTATTATGGTCAAAAGGCGATTAAAAAAATCGATTTTTAATTTAATTCCAACTACCCACGGATCGTAGCGGATCGGCACCGAATGAAAGAATGATGCATGAATTATGAGCTGGTACCGATCGCGGTCTATTGATTTCGTGCACAGCCGCACAAAGCCATGTCGATGATGGCCAACGCACACCAGCCAAACAAAAACGGTGGCTATAAAATGGAGCGAACATTTTAACGAGCGGATATATGCTGGAAAGCGATAAAAAAATGTATTACGACCCAAGGGTACAGCAGGAGGCAGCAGCAGCGTGTGTGCTCCTCTCCATTTTCCCTCCAGCACCCTCTCAGGCCTCTCGTCCGCCGTCTTCTGGTCGATTTTTAATTTACATTTTTCAAAGCATCACCACCGCCTCATCGCTCACTAATATAATCATCAAGAAGGGGGGGGG
>KZ061817.1:169796-237960 GCA_002091835.1 Anopheles maculatus
GAGCGCCTGTTGGAAGACATGACACACGAAAGAGCTTTTTTGGCACAGTGGCACACTGAAGCTCATGCAAAAACGCATCATAATTTGTTTCACCGCTCACCGGGCGCGCCCCAAATTGATGCGAGCCGGCCAGCTGCAGCGCAACGCAACGCAAGGTATCAATTTTCTCCAAACTCTTGAAGACTAAATTGTTGAAGCGTACGGGGCGGATCCCGAAAAGCCGCATCAACCCGGTTGTCCGGTTGAGCGGTTGTGGCGATCCTGCGAGAGCAGGAAGCGCAGCAACGCGAGCCCATAAATTTAAACTGCCTCAAATTAAATTCAATTTTTATAATGACTTCATTTATTCCAACTTTTCTTGCCCTTCTGCCCCGATCTGCCCCGAGACGCTCCATCGCATGTCTCGATTGAAGATTGAAGGACGTGAAGGAGAACTGTCGCCCGAGAGGGCTGGGAAAATGATCAGAATAATGATAAAGATGCGATGAAGCGATCTTCTTCGGGCTCGCGAAGGTGATGCTCGATCGATCGCCTAAGGGCTGTTAGCACAAGCGATGGCTAGAAGAAGAACGCGCGGAATAGGACGCGAAAGCTCGAAGTTTGTTCGATGCTCTTGATAATCGAAAGCACTGCTGCTGTTGCTCGGCGATCGGCGCGAATTGAAATTTGCGTCCCGAAATCTGTTTCGCCCAAGCATGTGCAGCAGCACTCTGTTGTGCAGCTTCAACGCCATTATCGTTATTAATACAATCAACGTTAAGCGAGTGTGTGTTCTAAAGATTGGCAGGTTCCGAGCGGCCGTGTTGGAAAGTTGGATGTTATTAATATTTTTTCACCCGTGTGCCCGTACCACCTGTACCAACCAGGGTCTCGGTTCGATGTCTGCCCTGCCTGCAACTTAATTGTAGTTATTATGCATTATTTTTACATTGTTTGTGCGTGTTTTTCGTTACACTGTTGAGCAAACAATTTGCAGTGTTTTTTTTTTCTGCGACAGGAGATCACAAATATAGAATGTTTTTAGTAGAGTTCAAGTGTCTAAATGTGGGTAAAACATAAGTTAAGTACAAGAGTTGCTTTTCTTTTTAATTGAATCGTCTCCTTGCAAGTACAACTCATTGCGCAGAACAAAAAGGTTAATTGAATTTGGGCCCAATGAGCCCAACAATTGCCCAAGTAACAATATTTGTACCTCACTGTTTTGAGCCCATTTACCGAGCGGAAATGATCGAATCCATTTTCGTACCACAGACTCCTCGCTCGCTGAGCAATTTGTGTCCCCTTGTCCCAGCCTTCAGTCTCCAGCTCACCCTATCGCCTTAATGGTGTGGTACGTTTCGCGCTTGCGCACCCTTGCGCTTATTGAAATAATGCTCCGAAAAACAATCGACCGGTTCGTCTGGACCGGCCGCGGTGGGAAGTGGATGCTCGATTTTTATCGATCCAAATTGGACGCAAACTGAAAACTAATAAATGTTAATGGTTGCGCTTGCTACCTCGGTACGAGAGCATGATTACGGTCCGCACTGGAAGACATTAAATGGGTGAACGTGATTTTCGCAACCGGAGGAAATTCGAGGGTCATTCGAGGGACAAACGGTGCTTTCGGTTGGGTTAAAAGCGATCCACCCAATAAGTGCGCATTGTGATGAATGAAATAATTGAAAGAGATGAGTGTTCCGCGTACGGTACCGCGGACTGCTTTCGCTAACTGTTTTTGAATGGTCCGGTCATCACCATCAAGCATCCCCGATCAGGGGGCGCCCGATGGAAGCGATGCGATGAAAATGATCGACACTCGGACCTGGGACCGTAGCGAAAAACAAGCGCAGCAGGTCCGAACGTGTTGGCAAACGCAAACAACTTCACCGGGCTCGATCCCGATGATGATCATGTAGCCGATGATGGCGAGCACATTTATCGTAATAGCAAAATGACTCAATTGGTCCCTGCGCACAAGGGGTCGCAATTGATTCGAAAGTATGCGGCTTCGAAGGTTGGTGTGCCTTTCTCCGTCCTTTCGATGATGATGATGATCGGCATGCAACAAGTTAAACTGCACCATCACCACCGATCAGGGCGCGTAAGTATAGGGTTAACGTTGGATGAATGTGAAACAATAAGCGTAAATAAATACAGAGTCCCAAAGGACACGCAATGGCCGCAGTGACTGTGTGCCGATCGCCGAGCGAAAGACTCTTCGACCGATCAACACTTCATTTGCAGGCGAGCGTACGAGATTGGTGACCCAATGTGCAAATTGCTGTCATTTTGGTGGAGTTCCGTGTTGCGAAATGAATTTAATTATGGGCTCCATATTTGGGCGCACAAAATGGTAGTCACCAACCAATTCAGTTATCAATGTACGGAACTTGAGGAGATGCCATATAAGAGATGAATGACTTAACTGCTTTAAGTGATTGTGTATTATTCATTATCGTGGCCAAGCTTTCACCATTCACCAAAGTCACAAAGAAAGCAATCGACTGAGTTTTAAGTTGGTAAATTAAATTTAAACACACACACTCTTCTTTTCGGCGAACTTTGCAATGCCCGTATAATCGAAATGCAGGTTTTTTTGCGAACGAAAGATTGCACTAAAGGTGGAGTTAAGTACGCCTAAAGGGATGCAAAACTGCAGGCGATCCAGTATCCTAGGACAATAAGCGAAATTGGCCATTCATCATGCAATTTATGATTTCTGCAGTTGTGCTTTCACAGGACACGATAGGGGAGTTTTGCGTTGAACAGAAGGCGAGAAAGAAATTGCTGCAGATGTGATTAAATTCGTTTATTGTTTCAAGCTTAAGCGCCGTGCCTTGGTGTTCCTTTTTGCGGGGTAAATGGATTTAAAGAGACAATTCTTTAGTTAAGTGGAACATAAAATGATCATTAAAAGGATAGTGCTATAATTTTATCATTGAACTTTGATGTTTAAACCTTAAATTCTCCATATATCTAAGCTCTTTGTACGACCCTCTCTTCCAAGCTACTGTCCAAGGTACTGTCATGAAGGTAACTTGACTTGATTCTACCCGTAGCTCAACTGTCATTTTAATTATAGGATTCATCTGAGTTCATTCCTTAGTTCATTTCTGCTATAAATTCCAATAATGACAGTGGTATTCAAATGTTATTCTAGCTTAAGTACACTATGAAGCAATATAAACATAAAACTAGTGAACAATGTAATAATGAAATTTGAATAATACAACAATCGATCATGACCGTCGTACCGTAATTGATTTGCCATCCACCAAAGCGTGTTAAAAACCAGTCAAATCGAATCAAATCTAATTCACCAGCTCCCTCCTTATCAGCGAAAGAAATTACGAATTATTACACCACGTGCACCAATTCCGTGCCAATCGGGTCTGATTTGTGCTTACCAATTTGATTGCAATTGAAAAGACACGATAAGAGAGAAACGCTTCTTGTGCAAAAACCAAAACAAAAACCCGAGCGAGTGCTATAATGGCATTGCCATCCGGTCCGGGCAATGATACGAAATTCTTCCGCACAACCAACAACTTTGGGTCTTTTTTGCCCTTTCGCGGCACGACTGGCTCACTGCTTACTCACAATGGCTGATAATTTATAGCAATCGCTCTCGACGCTCGCTCGCTTTTGCACGAATTTTTGCACAGCTTGGTTGTCCCCCCCCTTTTCTAACAGAACGTTTGCAGAACTCATGAGGACACCCGCTAATAAATCAAAATCACAATAACACAGTGCGCTGATTATGCTTTCCAATTTGGCTGGCGGTGCTGTGTGCATCCGGATTTTTATTTGAAAAGTTAGTTTTTGTGAGTTATATGCTCCTCTTCTTCACCCCTTTTCTCCTTTCCACTCCCCCTTCTCCCCGCTCTCTCCTACACTTCTAGGAAGGTTTGGGGAAGTGTGTCCCTCGTTCCGTTCCGGCAACTTGTGACATAAATCATCTGCCCGAAGCTGAAACTCCACCAAAAACTAACAGCGACATCGGAATAGGCTCGTTTCGGGTTTTCTATGCTCAGTGCACGCATAGCTGGGGCAAATTGAAAAATTATCAATTATTTTTCGACCGTACTTTCCGGGCCCCAGACGTCCTCGACCGTCGGGGAATCAGTCCAAACCATTGCGATGTGCCTTAATCAAACGGCTGATAGGCTGGCGACACACGATCGCACTTGTTGCCCCCCTTTTTTTTGTACGCCCCTCACCAGAACGAACTCTGGAGCAAAAACACGCCATGTAAATACGACGGGGCAAAAGTGAAAACGAACAAATGACAACATCACTTCCACTCGACCACCGAAGAAGTCTGTGGCTGTGTGGTGGTTGCATTTTAGTTCAGTGTTGCCTCTTTTTTGTTGCTCCAATTCTCGGAGACCAGCGGATAGAGGCTTATCACCTCACCCCAAGTTGCGAGTTTCCTCGTTATCGCGTGGTAGCTAATTTGTGGAATTATTTAGATGCCATTAACTCTCCTCGGCTCGGAACGACTTGCTGCAATCATCAGCCCATCTAATTCAAACCAAACAAACCGGTCAAACGCGCAAGTCGAAATATAATTAAGTGCGAGATAATTGTCACCAACACAAAACTTCTGGGCCAATGTAATGAAATTCCTTTTTTCCAAAACAAAATACTCCCAACACAATGCATCAGCGCATTATCATTGGCAGGTGATCAGAAAACGTCTCACAACGCAAGCCCGCTACGCTACGTTTGGCATTAGAATTAAGTGAAGATTTATCGTTCCATCTTTAGCTCAACTTATCGGGAACGAATGCATCGACATCAGCTAATGTTACGGCGTTACGGCACGCGACCTTGCGAGTGATCGGAAGATACTGTGCCAGCCGAGGAACGAGAAGCGAGAATCACCACGGCGACCGGCGACCCTAAATCCGCGAATCGTGGTGTAAATCCTACCTAATTTGTCATGCCCTGTTTGAATGGTGAATAAATCATGAGGCTGTGATTGAAAGGGGGGTGAGAAAAGTGCTTTTTTTAAAGTTTTTTGTTTTTGATAGTTTGATAGATAGTTGCGCCTTCGGATAGGCAACGCGCATTACACCAAGGATGAATTGGTTTATAGTAGTGGATGAACGTCCGAATGATTATGATGTCTCCAGAAGCTAAAGAAAACAGACACACACACTTAAGGCTAAATTAACAAAATCCGATTACGCACAAATTTTACACATTTTATAAAAGGCAACCACATTACGGGCAGAAACTCCCTTATCATCCTCGAATCCTACCGGTCTCCCGGGTACCAGCAAAGTAAGTGTATCAAATTGATATAAATATTTGCACAAAGAAAGTGGAAAATTAAGTCCTCGGTCACGTGGCCAACCGATACGCCGCCACCGGGTACCATTTTACCATGCCGAGCTGTGAAGCAGCCACGTGTCGTGTCGTTCGCCCCCTGCTTTCCGAGGAGTGATAAAAGGTCTCGGATGGTCTTTTTTTGTTGCAGCTTGTTGTTTGTTGGTGTTCCGGTGTTGTTGCATCTACGGGGTGCTAAATGGAAAACACACATACACACACGCGGAACCAGAAACCGTATGGAACGGATTAGTTCCCATTTTCCGCGCCGGGGTTGAGCTGGGTTTGCACGCGACCCGAGTGTCCTGAGAAAATGCGGCCTCTTTATTATCGCGTGGCCCGTTCGTATTCCCCCAGAGTTTTCCGATCGGCCAATTTCCGATAAGCGATTAAGAAGATTGTAGGGTGCGGGCGGTGAGCGCGGTATATTCGCGATTTGTCTCATTTTGCTTGGTGACGCGTTTGATAATTTTACGGGATAAAGGCATTAAAAGTAAATAAATTGTGCCTCGAATATTGAGGGTGATGAAACGTTTTGAGGCTGGGAAGTGGCTGTTTGAGTTTATGTTGAATGTATGCTTTGGTTGTGGTTTTTTTTTCGGTGGTCCTAACACATCCGGAAGCATGCCGGGAATTGTGGTTACTGGTGAAAATAAGGGCGCGCGTGAGCTAATCCTTCAGTTAGCTTCCTCCCTTTTGGGCCAGAGTGCGACGATTGGGTAATTACATCCCACAGTCACACTCGCTTTTCCTTCTGTCGATTGGTTTGACTTTTTTTCCTTAGATTGGCATGAGTTGGCAGATTGCGTGAGGTAGGCTTTTGGGAATAGGGATGGTTCGGGGGCGTGTGTAACATGATCACACGATCTTTGATCATCAAAGGCAGCCCATTACTCTTGGCGAGTGTGGCAGGGATTTGCGTTATCTTGTCGCTTCGTTCGAATGTGACAAACGTACGGAACGCTATATGGAAGCATCATCACCGAGGCAATCTTGTATCGTGTCTACGGGGAATTTAGGGACTAAGGTCTTGTCGCTTATAACGATCCTGGTGTGTAGGATGTTCTCCTATCTTAAAGGATTACGCGATACATTCGACATTTTTGTGTAACTTCGTGGGAACAATCGTTTGTGTGGTGTGTAAGCTCCTAGTAAATCCTGTTGAAAGGTTCTCACACAAGTTGCCAACATTCCCACGAATAATACAGGACTAATGGATGATATGTTGTCTTCCGTTTTGTTTTAATCGGTAACAAGGTTTCTCAAGACCTTAGTCTAATTCTAATCATAATTGACAGCGAAATTATTCGAGCAGATTCTATCAAAATCTTGAAATTTTTCACGATGTTTCACCTTTAATTTGAGCAAATTCAAGTTCACGTGGTACTACTGAAGAACCCTATGCAGCATCTTTACGTTCAGATATTCCTCAGTACTGACTTCGATGTTATTGGAACAAATTCTCAAAGAATTATGGTGTGACTGTTGCTCTGTTGTTGGGACGGCCCGGTGGTCCCCGAGGTTTTAGTGCCAGAGATGAAGAAGTTGCTTTACGAAGACAGCTGGAGCTCAAGATTTGTTGTTGATATCCATAAAACCTCGTCAGAATCTTTATGATCAATTCTTCTTCTTCTCTGGCACTACAGCCTCTGTAGGTCTTGGGCTGATATGTCTAGCTTTCTATGACTTGGTTTTTACCCGTAGCTGAATAGTCAGTCCTGCGTATGGGGAGGCGGTCCGCCGGGATTCGAACCCCAGTCCTTCCGTGTGAAGACCGGCGCCGTTATCGTATAAACCACCGGGCCGCCCCGATCAATTGATGATGATGATAAGTCCCACCTCTTACCCCAACACAGGTTTGAGAAGGACGGAATTATCTTTACGATATTTTTACTCTGATAATATGAGTTTAAAAGTAAAAAGTAAAAAAAATTACGAGTAAGTGGTGGCATCGACGACCATTTTGAAGAGTTAACCGATTCACGCTTCTAAGATGACCAACATGATTCCACCGAGGAAACCGGGTCTCACTTCATACAATAGTATTCCATGGTATTCTTTTCATAACAAACCAAGAATCACTGATTGAAACTGGTTCACTATATTAAAGAACACCGCTGCCACTTGCATATGGCCAGTTCCACTAATACCAACGAATGGATTTAGGGACTACCTTCCGAAGCAGGGAAATCTAATGTGTCTGAAATTATCCACGCACAATCATCAATGTATGAATCTTGTTGTGGCTTCCCAGACTGTGCTCATTCAGTGAAATCTTCCAAATGGCATCAACTTGTCCACTTTGCGCGCGCGTGTCTCAAACTTGTGTTGTCTCTTTCATTTTTTTTTTTTAATCTAATTCATCAAATATACAAATATCTTATCATCACCATACATAACCTGCTGACAACTGCAGTTACACATTATATAGTGACATGGGACATCTACACATTTATTATTACATTACACAGTTTGTTTAACATACTCGGCACACCTGCGCTTGAATTCTTGTAAGTTTGTCGCATTCTTTATTTCTCTGGGCAATCTGTTGTACCGTTGAATCCCCTTGAAATACAAGGAGTTTCTAGCACTATTAGAAAGTAAGTTTGGAACTCTGGGCTCATCTGCTCTGCGTGTGCAGTACCTATGAACGTCAGATCCCCGCACTATTCTCTCTCCCAGATACCCAGGCAATAGACCGTTCAACAATCGAAATATAAAAGTCATGGTCTGATACACTATCCTTTGCTCTACAGACATCCATTGTAGAATATCTAGCATAACAGCAGACCGCGTACGTCGACCACACCCCAATATTAGCCTCATAATACGATTTTGCAACCGTTGAAGCCTTACAATTTGTCCTTTATTGCCAAGAAATAGAATGGACGAGCAGAAATCAAAGTGTGGTGATATGAGTGATTTATAGAGGTGAACTTTCCCAAAAAAATCGAGATCGCTCGCCAATCTACTTACCACTCCACACTTCTTAGCCACTTTAGTGATGACCCAGTCAATGTGAGCATGGAACCTCAACTTGTCATCTAAAATAACCCCCAAGTATTTCACCTGGTGGGTTCTCTCGATTCGTTCCGTATTGATAACGATAGATGGAGGGTTGTTGAATCCACCAGCAGACATTACCATGTAATTGGTCTTTTTGATGTTCAGTGCCAGCTTTTTGTACTTTAACCAGCCATCTAGAGCGTTTAAATCGAGATTCATCAGAGACTCAGCTTGTTTGATGTCTTTGTGTGCGATAAACATAACAGTATCGTCCGCAAAAAGATTGATCTCACAAGACTTCAAAACCTGTTTCATGTCATTGATGTACATTATAAACAGAATTGGTCCAAGAACACTTCCCTGCGGAACTCCAAGGGTGTTTTCTATAGCCTCTGACGTAGAGTTTCCAAAAAACGTTCTCTGAGTTCTGTCTTTTAGATAAGTTTCGAACCAATTGAGCTCCCTCCCCACAATACCAAAACGCTTAAGCGCTGACAACAATAACGGTCTTGATATTGTTTCAAATGCACGTTTTAGATCCAAAAACACAGCAACTATCGTCTCCTTTCGTTCCATTAACACTTTCCACCTCGCTAGTACAAGATTCAGAGCAGTTTCACAATAGTGTCCCTGCCGATACCCTGACTGTTCGCGAATAAGTAGCTCGTGTCTGTTCAGGAATTGCACCAACTGCTCCTTGACTACAATTTCAAGAATTTTTTCGAGTACGTGAAGCATGTTGATGGGACGAAAATCTTCCGCATTGACAGCTCCGTTCACTTTAGGAATAGGTATCACCAATGACTCCTTCCACCTTTTGGGAAAATTTCCACTTTCTAGCGATTGATTAATCACTATCAGAAGATTTTCTCCCATCACATGGAAGCAGTCCTGAATTGTTTTAGAATTAACATTCCCTAGACCTGCCGTTTTTGTCAGGTTAAAACAAATCGTTTTTAATTTCTCAAGTGTTATCTTTTGAAAGCTTAATAGGTGCTCTGGAGTTTCATTTCTTAACAAATAATCGGGTTCACTAACAGGCACAATGTTTTGATTTATATTTAAAACACTGTTCACAAAAAACGAGTTAAACTTGTTACAAATGATGGAATCATCAGATTCAACCAAGTCATCAAATCTAACAACAGAAACGCATGATTCAGCTGGTTTTATCATGCTTTTCAGTACTTTCCACAGCTCTTTACTGTTACATTTATACTTGGATATCTCATTACAAAAATAATCTCTACGTGTTGTTTTGAGACTCCTGCTGTATATATTCCTAAGCTTTGTGTACTCAGACCAATCGTAAGCCAAGTTTGATCTAATAAATTTTTTGTATGCTTTGTCTCTCTTCCGTTTAGTACGCGCAAGATCCAAAGTGTACCACCTACTAGTCTCTCTTGTTACGATTGTCTTTTCTTCAACCAAGGTGTTCATTGCATTTTCCAATGTGTCCCATAACAAATCAGCAGTTTCATCCAAATTGGATGTTCCATGCTGCAGTCCCTGAGACACATAGCTGCAAAGAGTTTGTTTCGAGTACCTATTCCAACATTTTATTTTTCGTTGAATTGTTTCACAACGTTCATCGTTCATATTTAAAACAAGTGTTTCATGATCTGTTATTTTCAATAACGGATCAGTAGCGACTTTGATACAGTCCGTGCTACTATAAACATGATCAATCAATGTTCTGCTCTGTCTAGCAATTCGTGTGGCTTCATTTACTTTCTGTTTCATATTTACCGAATCCATTAAGCGTTTCAACTTAACAGATTTTTCAATATTCAACCAGTCAATATTGAAGTCACCGACGATTATGTTAGTTTTCCTGAAATCCAAAAACCTGTCCAGCCAATCTTCCAAAATATCAACAAACCTCGAGTCACTTGCACTAGGATATTTTCAACGAAGTTATTGAAGCATATTCCTTAAGAATTAGGAACTTTGCTCTTAAGCTGCTTCATTTTTTTCAAAATCTCGAAACATTGCAAGCAATTTCCTACCAGTGTTCAGATGTACAGAAGAAGGTATTCCTCCAACAAATTTAACCTTTCCTTCTGTGCGATAGAAAGTCGTCTAAGATCTTATTAGCTATCTGAGACTTAGGACTTAGAATCATAGAGTGATGACTTTATCGGGTCGTTGAGAGTACAAACTGATCTTCTAAAGTAGTAAGACATTCTCCAAAAATACTGGTGATTATGAAAAATGTGTAATTAAAACCCATATTCATCTGTACGAGTTCATTTTACACATAGTTCATACATAGTTCATCCGTATTTCATCCTATCTTTCCTACTTGTCAATCCTGTAGTGTCAAGTGGTCTGTGTTTACATTCTCCGGTTAAATTCCTTCTACTTCAGATATTAATAATTCAGATATTTAATTCAGATATTAAGGCCATAGAATTTGCATTAACGTAAACCTAATAGCAAATTACTTCAAACTGCTGTCACAAAAGGTTTGATACAAAAGATCTGTAGTGGCATATCAGTCACAAGATCACAGCATCGCGATTCATTAAATCAACCTATTTCCAACATGTATACAGCAATGTTACAATAATCACGATAATACGGGCAGTTAGCTTCGCCATCAAACATCGAGAAGCATTTTACATTCACTTCATTGCGTGCTCCATTGTACCAGGACACCATTTCCCTAATGGTAACTCTTCACCAAAAATATGATTAGAATGTACCGATGATACAATCAAGCTTGCGTGAGTTCGTTCGTTCGCTCGCTTTAATTGCGTGCTGTTTGGAAAATTCCTTTCCGTCGCATCCAAACATGTCATATCGCTTGTACAGAGCCAACACAGGTCACGGGGTGCGTCTTCTTTAAAAGGTACGATTACTTTAAACTCAAATTAGAATAATCACCATCCACCAAGTGATGGAATTGTGTATACGTTTACGGGGGTGGCAGTGGGAGTTAGGGAAAGGCGGGTAGAAATTACATTCACATTACATGTGTTGCTGGTGCTGCCGGTGCTCATTGCGATGTGCGTCGGCGAGTTACACTTTTGTGCTCGCGCTGTTCCTCCGGGAGAGACCAATTATCGTAAAACGACTAATTAAGAGACAGCCGGAATGGTTAAAGCTTAAAGTAAAAGCCATTTCCCCGTACCCATTCGCGTTTGGAGGTACTCCCAAGGGTTGTTTTGGATGGAGGAGTAGATTCGAGGGTTCGAGCGTTAGATTACATTGCGCTGCCACTCCAGCGCTCCACAACCCATCTCTAATCGAATCAGATAAAACCAAGTGAATTAAATTAAACTTCAACCCACGGAAAAGCTGAGCACGTGTGTGTCTGGATGTTCCATTTGGTAGAAAAGCTTTCCAAGTCCAATATCTGTAACCAACGGTGAAGGTTCCTTTCTTTTTCTTTCTCGTCTAAAGATGGCGTGCTTTCGAGCGTTTGTTCAGTTGGCTTCATAAGCGGATAGGAAGGTAGGACACATAAAGCATAACTCTTTCCTCCCACACACACACAAACACCGGAAATGAATATTGAAAGTCAACAACAAAGGAAACTAATTATTTAACGTATTTCAAGCTCATCCTGTATCGTGGAGTTGTGTGGGCAACAACTCCTTTCGTTTGGGTTGTGTTTCGAATAAAAATGGGCTTGAGCTCGCTTACCTGCATCACGAAATGGAGCCCGAATTTGTTGCAGTTGTCGCCCATTGCCCATTGAGCAACCTAATTAAGCGACTTCGACTCGCGCAAGAGCCTTTTTCTTCACCTAGTTTTTGCACAACCGTCGTGGCTCAGGCACAACCGTATCGTATGTTCGCATTTATCGGTCCGATCTACACTCGACCCTTACTCTCCACACCTTCCAATTAACGTTTAAAGTTATTAAAAGAAAATTGCCAAAGATGGCGCTCGCTTGGTTGGGCTTGGGGGCTTTGCGGCAGCAAAGCATCGGAGCCGGAAGATAAGCTAATTAATTGCAAAATATTCATAGCTTTACGAGTCTCGTCGGCCGAGAACACACCAGCCAGCCACCGGGTCGCAAAGTGGTGCATAATGGACACAACACAGATAGGTCTGGAGCTTGAAGCAAGCGTACATTGTACGGCGGTACTAGTTTCGCCTACATGGAGAAGATTTTTAGTTAAGCAAAGCAAAAACCCCGACGTGCTACAAGGTGTGATTTCTTATCGCATATAATTGTTGTGTTATTATTCTGTTTAGCGCTCGTTTTTCTATGCAACACGCGTAATTATACACATTTTACATGTCACGAATCGCGGTGGTAGATAAATGATTAAGTGTGATTGATTGAGGCGCTCGATCGATGTAGAGATGAAATTGATTTGATTTAGCGGTTTTTGGGAAAATAATTTACAACAAGAATTAAATTAATTTTCCCAAGCGAAACCAAGAAAGCAACTGAAAACAATCAAGGGTAAATAAAATCGAACGATGGGGTTCTAATGTTTAATGGATGCTTCGGACCGGAGGCCACCGGAACTAATAGTAACGGTAGAGACGATGTATGGTTGTCCTTCGCTTGCTTTGATTGCTGAATTGCTGAATAGTGTAGCAGCAGCAGCAGCAGCGATGCGTTTATATAATGGATTGAGTGCTCGGCTCTTGCTCTTCTGCCGTTCGTCTACCGATCAGTCCACAATTATGGAACATTTTCAAACACACATTGTTAATTCGATCGAAATACACCGATAACCACCGAGTGCTGTGTAACAATGTGAGGTTGATTCGATCGAACAAAAAATAAAGAGCTGTTTCGGCAATCATCACACACAAACCCCAATCACAAAGCTTCACTCGGCCTGTAAATAAAGCAAGATAAAGTGTACGTGTGTGTGCGTGTGTGTGTGTGTCTGGTGGAGCTTCACCTATATACCTACCAGGGCCCGGGGTTTGGTTCCGTTGCCCATGTGCACATTTTAATTTAATTTTCCGAATAAGTTAATTAATTTAATCAATTTGTTATCTGAAACGTTCATAAATAACAGGGCCTCTCGGCTCTCGGGCTCTCGGTCCAGCTATTCGCCGCTTGCCAACTGCTGCCTGGCTGCCTGGCTGGCTGGCTGCGATGGAGCATTTGCCCAACGCAACATAACGATATGGCCCTTATGCTACCGCGCTGACACAATAGAGGGACCGGTGTTGAGTTTATTAATGTTGCGCTCTGTGTGTGTTTGTTGCTTTTCCGTTCTTTTTCCTTTTGCGAAATCATTTTTTGTATCCGTTTTGCTATAATTTTTCACCACATTCGCTTTGTTTCGGTGCAGCATAATGTGCTGAATGTATTATAATTGTGTTGAAAAGCAGGAAAGCGCAACATCGATCCTTTGCTTTTGGGGAAAAAGCTTGTGTACATAATTGAACAAAGCACTTTTTTCCATTTCATCTTTACGTTTCTAGGTACAGGTGTGTGTGTTTGAAGAAGGACACAAAACAAACAAATACTAATTATAAATAGAAAGGTGCCATTTTGAAACAGTTTTAAATGTTAGAAAATATCATTTCTACGAAACGGGTTTTGTTTTAGATTAATTTTTATCCCCCATTTTATTGTTTTCCATGCTAATTTATCCTATTTCTCTCTCTCTTTAGGCAATATTAAAACATTACTTTAAGGGAATTTATTGCCCTCCGTTTCACATAGTTTCACTCGGTGGTCGGTGGCGATAAAAATTAAAATCCATTTCCACAATTGTTTCCACCAGTAGTAGGAGTAGCAGTTTCAAAACAATAATCACACTCCCGAAAGTGTCTATTGTTCGCCTTTGGACGGTTTTTCTTCCGAGCAGAAATAATAATAATCTCCAAGCATCATATTCCATTCTCCATTACCATAATATGCCCGTTTTCATTCGCACCTAATAAAGAAAAACATCAAACTGTAAGTAAGTCGTGCTCGTTCCACAGCTAGAAAGAGCTCAACTATCTTCTCTTATCGTCAATAACACTTTTCTTTAAAGCGTAGCCAAATTCCGGGGCTTGTTCCCATGAAAATGGCTGCCCGAAACAATGCCGAACTAAAGCCGGGCCAGGAGTGTTAGCCGAAAATAAATGAACTTTTGACAACCCTTGAGCCGTGGAAAATGAGCCCGGTTTGAATGAAAACAGTTCGCAGGCACTAGCCGCTAGTGTTTCACTAGTGAAAGGTGGTCCATAAAATTCCAATTTCGTTGTCGTCCGAACGCATTTATTTATTCGAGATCATTATCCCCGCCCCCGGCGTTGGGTTGGGAAAAGCTGCAGGGGGGAAAATGGAGTATTTTATTGCCCCGAAGCCAAATGGTGGTAAATGCTCCCAGTGAGCTAAATCGATCGCTAATCGATACGACCACATGGCTGTCGCACGGACTTTACTTGTCGAAGGGGGGAAGGATTTATTTTCCATAAGCGGTCGATTAAAACTAGCGGTGACTCCCCTTCCCCCCCTCCCCCCTCGGAAAATGAATCGGAAACAAAACACAGAAAGGACTCAAATTACACTCGATGAATGATTACACGGCATAATGCAACAGACGGAATGGTAACAAACATGGCCGGCTGCTGTTTTTGAATAATTGATTGTGGCTCATCATTAACGGAATGTGTTAATTGTATTTTCCTGCCCCACCAAAAGCCACAACACGCACACACGTGAACTCCAAATGGTGAATTATGGCGTGTGCTTTCGCCTGCCGAAAAACTTGGCCCGCGGTGTTTTCGGGACATTAATTTCTAATAGCATTTTCCATGAAAAGCCAATTAAATAGAGAACATAAAATGGCGCTTAGTACACTAGAGCTCAATGTGCCGGTGTGTGTGCGTCTGTGTGTCGATTCTACGAAAAACAATTTGTGGTTATTCGGCGTTTATCGATTATTTCCATTAGGGCGAAACGTGAGACGCTCTCACAAACACTTGTCGGGGTTTTGTGTGGAGTTCAACGTCATCCAAACGTTCCGAATTCAATGTTGGGTCCTCGGGCGCTTCTGGCGACGACAAAGCTAGAGAAATTCTACACCGACCGACCATAAGCAAACCATTTTGCGCAATGAGAACTCTCTGGAGCAGAAAGCGAAAAAAGGTTCAGACTCCACCCTCCGTTAGGCAACTTTGTGCCCGAGAGCGCATCCTGTGACCGCTGAGAAGAAACCTTATGCGCAGCATCAAAAGATTCTTCGACTTTCTTCGGCGATTGCACGCGCAAAAACAGACACAGAAACACTTGTTGGAATAACAACGATGTTTCCAGCCCAGTGTGCTGCATTCTGACAGCTTCGAAATAAGTAGAAGAAGGGACGCGCTTCACGTGTCATTTCTTGTTCATTCGCGTTTTAACCATCGTACCATATAGAAGCAGAAGGAAATAAACTTCAGTTAACTTCGACTCTAAATCATCTATTCTACTTTCTCGACTGCACATTAACCCGAAATCCAACAGGTTATGGGCCCAGGCGCTGGAGAAAGTGTGAATTTAGAGTCATTTGCGGAAATATAGTGGTACAAGGCGTTGAAAAGGCGGGTCATTGAATCGGACTACACCAAACAGCGGAAACAAAATGGCGGAAAATGGCGTACATAGTTCGTTTGTGAAACTAAACGACCAAAACTACGGTATCTGGAAGTTTAAGATGCGTCTTCTTCTTACGCGCGAGAAGTTGCTGCAGGTGGTAACCCAACCAAAGCCGGAAAACGCAAACGCGGAATGGATCTCAAAAGACGAGAAGGCGCAGGCGTTGATTGGTTTGGCGCTGGAAGATTCACAGCTCATCCATGTGATACAGTTAACATCATCAAAGGAGATGTGGGACGCACTACAAGGATATCACGAGCGAGCGTCACTTTCATCGAAGATCCACGTCATGCGACAGATGTTTGCTGCTCGAATGCCAGAAGGAGGAAACATGGGGGATCATCTACAACATCCCAATTGACAATTTCGAGCAGTTTCGAGCTTTTTTCCGTCGTTAAATTGCCTTAGTAAGAAACTTAACATTTCCTTAACTGAAACCCTACTAAGGCAAATATAACAGACGAAAAAGCTTGTTCGAGGTTGTTGTCCCAGATTATTTCGTTTAAAGTTCAAATTTTGTCATCCGTTGTTGCGCTGTCAAAAGCCAGAGGCAAAATGACAGCGCCAAAAGTAAGAAGAAGAAAGCAGATCAAAACAAACCATTGAAACGTAGCAACTGTACTTTTCATTTATTATTCATCACGCTGTTCAGTATTTCGTATTCCAAGTTGTGCCTTTTCCGAGTTCGTACTGTAAAATATAAGAAAGGTAGTATTAATTCAAATATTTACGATACAAACAATGATTTTGAAATTATGCTTAACTTCTAATTAGACAAAATGTCCGGAGAACCATCATCGGCAAACAAGAAACAGACGCTGCTCATGCTGAAGGCGAGATTTCCGCAATTGAATGTAACGTTGCGTGCTTCCTCGATGCCAGCATCAATGCATGAACAGGGACATACAACTTTCAATAGATCGGCCAATTCCGAAGCATCTTCTAAATCACCATTCCGCTACGTTGCAGCATCATCCATACCTGAAGATGGAAAAACAAAATATAAGTCAATACCTTCCGGCAAAACATCCTTCAAGCTTCTCAATACCTCAGCCATAATAATGCCATCATCATCATCCGGTAAAATATCCCGAGTCATTCCAGCAGCATCCATCCCTGAAAGTAATGAAAACATAAAGAAGTGTATCAGAAAGGAACCGAATTTCGCCGAACCCATATCATCGGATGCTATTGATGCTCCACAACAAACAACTTTGGATACAGAAGATGGAGAACGACTAACACCATCGCCAACTGCATCAAGAACAATGCAGTTCGAGAATAGAATTCTGCAAGAGCTATCGGACCTCAAAAAGTCTGTAGCTAATGTTTCTGCAGTGATGGATTTATTAACAGACCACCGATGCAACAGCGTGTATGCCATAAACGATCAAGAAAACTCGCCACCATTCACAATGCCGTACATTACAACTGAAGCTGAACTGAAAGGATTTGAGGAACTTCTTAGTGATCGTATTTATTTTAAAAACGTCCTTCATCATCTAGATAGCAAACTCAGAAACGAAACACCGGACGCTAAAACGAGAATGCACGATAGTTTTAGAATTCTATTTGATAGATCTTTTATGGTGCAGTGTAGCTGGAAAGGCGGAGGCAGAAATGGACCAAAAATACCTATGTTTGAAAACGATAATATCATACATTTATTCAGGACAATAGGCGAAAACAACAGGTTTGTCGTGAGTGTTGAAGATGTGGCCCATTTTTTTAAGACAAAACTAGTTAATGCTCTGAGCAGCTTGCGGTACAGAGGAGCAAGGAAAAGTTCTTGCAAAATGTACCATAAACGAGACAATACGACTAATTTTAATTCTTAAACTTTAACCAAAACCATTCCTACTAGAATTACATAGGTGATAATCATAATCATAATATAATATTAAAAACTAAGTGCAATCGACATCTATCAAACGATAAACTGAGCAAAATTTTAGTCAAAATGTTATACTTTAAATTAATACATGAAATAAACGATATAAACACATACATTTTCTTTAATGTGTGTTAATAGGCTATTTAATAATATCACCTCATATCTAAATGGCTACAGCAACTATAAAAAAGTGTAACATAAGCTTCTATTTAAAACGAAAACAGCATGATAGTAATTATGATGAAAAAGGCCCACCACTTTCCCATGCAAAAGCGTCTGAGAACGGGGCATTGTAGAAATGCTGAAGTAAAAACAATTTTACAAAGTGATACTTCTTACATTACTGCTTAATGTATGTTTTCAAAACGCTTTTGCATACACATTCTATTTTTCATCATAACTACCAACATAAACAAATTAGAATAACATGCATTGATTACGAAAAACTACTTTATAAATAATAACAGAAACATGCATGGACTACATATCAACACCTTAAACATTATGTTATCTCCATTCTCAATATAATGTAATTTTAATATAATGTACATTAGACTACATTATCTCATTCAGAAGGAAGAGTGTGCAAAAGGGGTGTAAAAACAATAGTACCGGGTTTAGTTGGTGGATGTACGGCTACAAGCTTACACCTAATATCTACTAATGGAACTTCTACTTCATGCGTCGGAATGCTTTCTAATGTTTGATATATATGGATGTCCGAAGACGAAAATATTGACTCTGGTTCATCCTCGCGCAACAAACATGGCCGGCTGCTGTTTTTGAATAATTGATTGTGGCTCATCATTAACGGAATGTGTTAATTGTATTTTCCTGCCCCACCAAAAGCCACAACACGCACACACGTGAACACCAAATGGTGAATTATGGCGTGTGCTTTCGCCTGCCTGCAACAGACGGAATGGTAACAAACATGGCCGGCTGCTGTTTTTGAATAATTGATTGTGGCTCATCATTAACGGAATGTGTTAATTGTATTTTCCTGCCCCACCAAAAGCCACAACACGCACACACGTGAACACCAAATGGTGAATTATGGCGTGTGCTTTCGCCTGCCGAAAAACTTGGCCCGCGGTGTTTTCGGGACATTAATTTCTAATAGCATTTTCCATGAAAAGCCAATTAAATAGAGAACATAAAATGGCGCTTAGTACACTAGAGCTCAATGTGCCGGTGTGTGTGCGTCTGTGTGTCGATTCTACGAAAAACAATTTGTGGTTATTCGGCGTTTATCGATTATTTCCATTAGGGCGAAACGTGAGACGCTCTCACAAACACTTGTCGGGGTTTTGTGTGGAGTTCAACGTCATCCAAACGTTCCAAATTCAATGTTGGGCCCTCGGGCGCTTCTGGCGAGGACAATTCTGGACAGAAATTGTACACCGACCGACCAAAGCAAACCATTTTGCGCAATGAGAACTCTCTGGAGCAGAAAGCGAAAAAAGGTTCAGACTCCACCCTCCGTTAGGCAACTTTGTGCCCGAGAGCGCATCCTGTGACCGCTGAGAAGAAACCTTATGCGCAGCATCAAAAGATTCTTCGACTTTCTTCGGCGATTGCACGCACAAAAACAGACACAGAAACACTTTGTCTGGTTTGTTCGTTGGGAAAATCGATATTGATCCACCGGATAAAACCGTCAAGTCTTTAAGGACTGCCGAAGTTGTTGGGTTTCGCTATTTTTATCCGTTTCGGATATTTCTTTCGTTTCCTATCAATATCTTGAGAGCTTTAAATGAAAAACTTCTTTCTGTGTTAGCGAATTTCATTAAGTCTCAGTATCCTTTGGTTTGGAGGAAGTTCCAACTGGTACCACAAGCACAACAACTCATCTCGTTAGCCATCTGTGAGCGCGAGATCACCAACACTGCTACACCATCCGTCGGCGGCTACATAAAGATTTAACATCCCCCTCCCCGTCCCTCTCCCTCCCTCCCTCCCATCCACCAAGCCATGTTTTTGGGAGGGGATGACGTTTCCGAAGAACAGGGGGGAGGTTGTTGCTCTCGCTCTCCGGAGCAGAAGAAACCATTTTCGCTCCACACGCATGTGCCTTTTTCTTCTGCCGTCTCCAGATCTCGTACTCGGCAAACTCACCCCTATTTTTCCTCTCAACCAAATTTTCCCTCTATATCGCTCTCGTTCTCTTTGTCTCTTTCTCCCTCTCTCTCTCTCACTACAAGCGCAAAGCAACCGTCTTTCCAAGTTACAACACACAAAAAAAAACAGGAGGCAATAATTTCCCACAATGGCGACTTGTCAGCGAAAGAGAGCGACTGTCACGTGCGTCACGCTCTTGCTCACGCACGGCCCGACACCGCTCGCGTTATGCTCGCTGTTATGTTTTATGCTGTTATTTTGCTCCGGTCTTCGGGAGGGGCGTGTCGCATTATCACGCCTTTAAAAACAATTTCAACGCAAGCAAACGGTTTTGTTTTGTGTGTTGGTGCTGGTGCTTTGTTTTCTTTTCGGCGTGCCTCTCGCTCTCTCAACACGTTGTTCCCCATTTTAGTGCTGGCGAGAGTGTTGTAATTGGCCGTCGATCTGGCCGCAAATATGTTGCTAATAAATAGTTGCTCCACTCGGTAATGCTTGCGGTATTATTGTTATTATTGCTGTTGCTAATGGTGGTTAGCAGCATTCGTCCTTCGCCTGGTTTGCAGCATCGATCATTTTGAGGATATTATTTAAAGTGGAGATTTACGCTATTCTTCCTGGCCTTGGTTCGTGCTGGAAATGGTTGAGCCTTGGCGCATCGATTTATGAGCCCGAACGATCGTCAATCGGAAGTTAATAAATTTAACGCTTCCTATCGGACGCGTCCGCTGTGCGTTGTGCGTTGTCTGCATTAGGACGAAGACCGAGTCCGAGATCGAATCTCTTATAGCCTGCCCAAAATATATTCCACCGAACCCCCTTCGAACACATACAAACGACAGCATCCTCGTTCCACGTTGCAAAACGGCGATGAACGTGCGTCGAGTGATTTATTCTAAGCAATTTACGACACCGTGTTTCCATGCGGTCCGCAAAACAACCCGTACGAGCGGGGAAAATCTTTATTAGAGGCCTGGGTCAATCGAATCGGCCAAATTTTCGTCCCACTACAAAACCAAGGCTAACCGGCAGGAGCCGCAAATGGAGCGTTTATCATGCACAGCGATAAATTGCACCAACTTGCCGGCCTGGGACTTCTGGGCTCTGTACGCACCACGGATCGGTTGTATCGCGTAAACTGTCAAAGGTTTTGTCCTTGCGATAGACAACACGGTGCGGAATAGATTCAGCAGCGTCGTGGGGCGTCGGATAGAAGATAATTTGTCCTTAATCGAATCGGTTTTATTTATTTGCAATATTTCAACCTTATGCTGTATATATATACTGCAGTTGCATTATTTCAACAAGACTCGGTTTGGCGATCCGGACCAACGGACCAAAACGGACAGCCCCTTTTGTACTGGGGACGAGATTTATTTCGCCGACTAAACCGTCGATTTTTCGTCGTTTTCGACGTCCCAGCGGTACAATTTACGAATCTTCACGCATCACCCAGGAAAAAGGATTAATCGATAAACACTTGTCACCGATGACAAACGATCCATGCTGCTCAGTAAATGAGTCGGTTAACACACACAGACACAGCGTTGCAGGTGCTCGGGCCAAGCCGAATGCTGGTTCGGTCTTTATAGTGTCCTGGGCTAACTAACGAGCCTGCTGCCGGTTTGCTTGCTTGCAATGCACTGCTATAGCGTGATTGAGGTCTACTAACTACAACACTGTGCAAATACGTTTGATTCTATCAGGCTACGAAAATAATAACACCACAAAATGCAATCAATTGAAGCGGACCAGTTTTCCTTCAACTCAGCCAGCTACGACAAGTCTCTTATGAAAACAGATGTGTGAATTATAGCACGTTGAATGGCGATACTCCGGGTGCTGCTGCCTGGCACGGCACGAACTCTGCTGGGACGCATAAATCAACGGGCGAGTGCGCATGTATGTGCAAAGGGGGAAACCCTAACCGGAAGGCCGGGAGGTTCACACAACACACGACACACGAAAAGTCAAATCCAACGAGGTTGTGTTTGGAAGTGTTTTTAAAAATTTAAATAACTCTTTAATACAGACTTTTGTAATTAAAACCAAATTCCGACAGATGACACTCACTTTTCGTCAATTAATTTTCAATTGTTGTGCGCTACTTCGTTAGCAACAACGGGGCAAGAATGTTTTACACTCGCTCTTCTCGTACCTCATCTTCACTCTAGAAAACACCTTCGGCGAACGTGCCATGTAATAAGCGATGCCATTTTTTTCCGTTTTTCTTGCTGTTAATTATTTGCCAAACGAAACGAAACATTGCATTTCGCGTACGGTCGTGTTTTGTCTGCGTGATTGCGTGCCGTCGGTCACGCGGTGATTGAAAAAAAGAAATATGTGAACAAAATAATTACTATAAAAACACAAACACGCTTTTCTTTGGGGGGCGCCTACCATTGCGTGGGCCGTCCGGGTGTTTTTTCTTCGCGATCGATAGTGCCGATTGGAGTTTGGCATGGTACGACGAACCCCCGGTGCCCGTGTTATCGGACAGCCTGGGTCTAATAATTGCCGACCATTTATTACTGCATCTCACACCCGTGCGCGTGCGGAAAATCCTCCGTCTCTCTCTCTCTCTCTCTCTCTCGCCCCTCACATTCGGGAAAGCCTAGTGCGGGTGTTGGTGCTGCAGGGTTTTGTTGTGTTTGACACGGCGCAAAGGTCCGTTGGGAAATTGGAAGGCGGTGAGGAAAGGGCACAGGAACAGCAAAAGGGACGAAAGATGTACTCGGCCGGTTCCGGCCGTACGATTCGGGCTTTGGTTAATTAAAATGTAAATGTTTAACCTCAGGCTTGGAGCGTTTCTTTCGCGCCGGAAAGGGTCGAAAAAGGGGTTTATGCTAATAATGAGCGAGACCGAAAGGACTGGGTATGGAAAATGGATTACAGAAACAGGATTCAAATGTGGGATTGCCTTACCGCTGTGTTGTCCTATTTTCCGAGTCATTGAACGGGGAGATTGGAGTGTATGTTTTGAGTGCCACATTTGTCATTGTGAAAATATCGGCCTTGGTAATTAAATAGTTGAATTGAATGTGTTATGTACGGAGCAGGATATTTCCAATCCAAAACCATGCAGCTTTAAGTTAAAGAATCTTCTCATAATACAATTTTCTTCAATTATCTTTGCTTTTGTGATACCTTTTTCTCTCTCGCACTCGGTTTTCGGACCCACTACATCTAGTAAACCTTTTCTGTTTGACATCTCCCGATTATCCGGGCGTAACGGGCAAGATCGGCCTGTCAACGATGACAGCGCCAACTGCCTGCCTGTTTGTTTATCAACAATCGTAATACAAAGTCGCCACAAACTTCCATAAAGCCGCAGGGACAAAGATCGAGAAACAGTGTTACAGATATTTAGCAGCAACTAACTTCTACGAAGTACATCGAACTGAAAACAATATGGTATTTAAAAAAGTTGTGCCTTTTGTGCTTGTTGTGACTGTTCCAACCATCGCTGTCCGAACTTTGTGCCACAATGCTCCAACCGGGGAGCACGCTTCTCAGCAAAGTTTTTCAAGTGGAAAGCCGCAAAGTTGTCCTGTTATTTATTCTTCACCGTATACCGGCGCACCCGTAATCAACGGTCCCGGTAGGAAAATAGAAAACCACACGTAACAGTCACGTTTCTTTCGGAACACACACAGCAATAGGTGAGAAGACAGAAAACAAAACATGTCCCCGATTGTATTGCATCCTCCCCCAATGGAAGCACACACATTGGAAACATTGCTGCAAAACTCTGGCACAATCACCTTCGGCAGGCTAACAACAAACAAAAAGAAGGTTACCACCGAAACAATCATCTCGCGTTCCATATGCGGCGTTAAGGCGTGACTTCTCAAAGACCATCGGGCTCCAAAGGAAGCCGCCTGCAGCCTGGGAAAATGAATCCGAGCGAGCTAAAGCGGTCCATAAAGCGGTCTTTTCCTAAACCCCCTCCCAACGGACTGTGGCTGACCATATTGAACGGGCAACTTTGTCGCAGCAGCCGATTTTCGCAACAGACCTTTCGATGCCGGCGTAGTTGGATGCGTGAATAAAGTAATCGTTCTTCAATGTCGGTTAACAGGTAATTATTATCCCCATCAACGGGCAAAAGGGAAGTGCGCGCGCGCGCTCGTGGTTGAGGAGAATTATGTTTTGTGAGGAAAACTAACTGCCGCAAGCCGACCTTTGATGGTGCAAACAGTTTTTCCATTCTGTTTGAGATTGTTGGGTTTTGTGATGTTCCTGAAATGGGAGTTTCGCTCTATTTTCTGTCTGCCTTGGGTGTGTGCGGTGTCACAGCGAGTGTTTGTGATGCCGCACGCTAACAACATTGTTAGTAATTGCTTACCAGACTGAAGAATAGCTCGTCTTGCTTATTTACCGATTTATTACAATATAAAGATCACGCCGGTTATAGGCACCGTTTCGCAACTGAAGCAAATCTATCAGCGATCCTGTTTAGCATATTGTTCTCCATAATGAGATGTTACTAATTCCACCGACAACACCAAACGTCGGTGCGCGGTGTCGAGAGGGAAAATATTTAACACTCAAACCAGTCGGTGTCCAAACGTTTGATGATAAATGGCATTTCTGTCCAGGATTGGTACGTTTTTTTTTATTACACACACACACACACACACACACAGAACGCAACGAAAATAAAAAAAAAGGAAAAACAGCCCGTCATCCGTTGCCGATATCGGTCGGGCTCGAATTTCCGTCCAAAGTGTTTGCAGTGAAGATGGGTGTAAGAAAAGCACCGCAAACACGATGACGATGGCTCAAGGTGTCGGTAAGAATTAATCAAATCGTAACGTTAGCGGTACTAAATTAACTCTCCGTGCCGCAACGAAACATAAAAAAACGAAACTCTACCAATCCGCGGTACCAACGGCGGCAGCCCAGCGGGAGATTCTCGCCGAAGAAAGAGATTAACCGTCCCGGGCCCGAACCGTCTGGGTCCCAAGAGGAAGCGCACCCCCGAAAACTGCCCCAAAGCGGTACCGCGCGCGGGGTCCCATTTTCTGCTTTTCGTGACCATGTTCCTGGTCACGGCAGCGGCACCTCGGCTGTACCGAATGCGTGCCACAAAGCAGCGGCACGAGAAAAGAAGAAATAAAATAATTGATTTAAACCTAATGAACAACTTAATAATAATTATCATTTCAGCTTGGAATTATGGACGGGAAAAGCGTAAACATGAACACAGCGAACCGGGACGCGTTCACCAGCAAAAAGCAAAAAGAAGCGCACAAGCGCTGTCCACTCTTGCGCATCTTATTATCTGGCTGGAAGTGAACACGAATGTCAGAGAAAATGTCCAAAAAGCAAGCCAAAGTCCAACATCAAAGCCTCAGCGAGCGAGCGTGCGTGGATGGGATGCTGGTGGTACCAAATTTCGGGCATATAAGAAACGGGAAATAGTCACCGCCAGCAGGCAAAGACGGAGCATCGTTTCGAGGTACGGATCATGATCACGACCATTGCCGTTTGGTTTGATGGCTCTCTTTCCGTGGCTGCTGATGAGACCTAATCTGTGGATCAACTTCAAGCACCCGGGGGTAAGTATGGGGGACCGAAGAACCGACCATTGAGGTCTTTCTTTTCGCTTGCTTTACTTAACATATTGCCTGTTTTATGATTAACTGTCAAAAGGTAGACATTTATAACAGCACCAAATGATAGTTTTAGAGTTGATGTATTCGTTTCTACACCGATTTGCTTCCTTCAAGAAGCCATCCGCGCCTATCCTTGTCCGGGGCGTACGTGTTTTGATACGTGTGTGTGTGTGTGTGTGTGCTATTGTTCGAAGTACGGCCGAAGCTTCGGACACAGAAAGCACGACGCGCTCGGGAATGTCGGGAACGCGGGAAATGTGTTAACAATAAGCGAAACAAATGAGGCGCAAGCGCGCGGACGACCGAGAGTTGGAGTTTTATGCGACCGCTTCACAGCCAGCCAAAACCAGTCGCGGCTTGTAACGCGTAGTTAATAAACATCTTCATGCTCATTTTAGGGAGAAGAAGGATGATAATCACACCCGAGCGAAGTTGGGTTCCCGCGAACGGATCGCCGCTGCTCACTCCCGCTGCTTTCCGGTATGTGTGATCCGATTGAACAAAATTATGTTTCGGTATTTTAATCTTATTGATCGTTACTGTGAAACCACGCACTGCCGGTTCGTACCGTTCGTACGGGGCCAGACCTCTTCGACAGCGTTCCGTCCCTCCGCGATCGGGAAGCGTGTTGTGGCGAAGGGTGAAAAAGATGTGAATTTATGAGAAACTCACCAATAATTAACTCGCAACGCAACAGCGTTCACGGTGTTAAGTGTAAAGTGAAAAGCACCCTTGCAACAACTCGCAAAACGAAGCACCAAGGCAGTTTATTCGATTTGTGCGCGCGGGATGAGGATTTGTTACATCTTATTATGGACCTTTCGATAGGTGCTCGATAAACTTGCGGCTCGGGTCGCGGAAACGGAACGGCGACGCATTGCCGTGAGGGATAAAACATTTTCTTAATCTAATTTTAAGCATCGCTATTATCGCGCCTTTTCTCTCCTGTTGTTCCTGTTGTGGTGCCCGTTTCGGACGCAACCTGAAACAAAAAGTAGAGGAACGGGGGTGGCCGTTCGGGTTACTCCATATGGTAAAATGATTAAGACATTAAGCCCCCATAACCGATTGTCAATACAGCACGCATCCTGCACTGCACGCGGCCAGACACAAAATGGAACGCGTCCGAATACGAAGCGCATCATCACATCCAATCGTGGAGGCGAACGTGGCGATTATGCTGCGTGTTATGGTGAAGATCAAACGTGTCCGGGTGGCGAGCAACATTTATCCTTTGCTTCCACCCTTCATTCGCCGGGTTAATCCGGCACAATTTTCTACTTTGTCTTGAGTAGACCGACGGGACGGGACCGGGGAAAGGAAGGGAGCGAGGTGTAGGATGGATCGGATTGGATCGATTTTCAACTAGTGCTCGTTTTACACCGCAAACAATCAATCTCGTCTTATGAATCATTTTATTAGCGTGTGCGCTTCATCATCGGTCTTGAGGATCGTGCCGTTGGGTTGAGTGCTGATTGAGGTTAATTTTTATGAAACAGTGATTGTTTTCTTCCTTCTTTTCGCCATCAATTAGTACGTCCGTTATTAGCGGTCGGTTATTACTCATTTACTTTCAATCGCGATTTTGTTATGGTATTATTAAAACGAGTAATTTATTTTTCCTTAAAACTCATTTATATTGAATGTTTTTATTTTGTTTAACTAAATCCCCAAAAACATCGAAAAAAAAGAAGAAAATATGACTAACAAGCACTGCTGGAGTGGAGTTTGAGATAACTTTTAAACATAAAAAAAAGCTCATCCACTCATTCTCCCAAAGCCCACAATCGCGCAAACAATAACCATTCAGAGAAGACAAAGCAAGCAAAAACACATTTAAAAGTAGAGAACAACAACAAAAAAAAACACGCAAACAAAGCTCAAAACAAAAAAAAGAGCCGAAAAACGAAAAGGCGAAATGCAACAAAAAAAAAAAGGCAAAACAAACGGGCCCACAAAGAAAAGAGGCAGCAGAAAATCCACTTCAGGTTGAAAATAATTCATTTGCCGACTATTCAATTACAAAACGTGTAAATAAAGACATTTTCTCACTTCCAATTTTATGCAGCTTTCGTGAAATGTTGCTTCGTGTTCCTGCGTCTGTGTGTGTCGTGGGGTGCCATTCGCCATTCGCATTCGATTATAAACGACGTGCCCGGCCGACGTTCGTCCTGACGAAGAGGGGGGAGGAGTCCGCTTTGGGCAGTGAGGGACGCTTGAAAAGTTAGCCCAACATCGCGAAAGCGATCGCTTCTTAAAGCACCACGGACGGAACGGTTGGGTGACCCTCCTCAAGCGGTGGGCTCCCATCATCACCCCCGTGGCAGCAAGAAACCCCCCCCAATGGCCTGACGCAACAGCAAAAAGCGGCTCCATTTGGTGCCGGTGCCGCAAAAGCGAGAGGCCGCGCATGATGGCATAATAATAATCGTAACGGCGTGACGGAACCACCGGGGAATGATCCAATGACGGTGGGAGAAGGGGCGGACTTTTGGGGGCTGCCTTTTATTTCATCCGCCAGAGGTGAAACAGTGTGTGTGTGTGTTGTTGTTGTTATCCGGCATAGGGGATCGAAGTCCCGGGACGGGCAAGGGAGAGAAGCTTGTAAAAATGCCAACAAACACAACGACTAAATTTTAAACTACATTTCCTCTGTTTTTGTCTTTCTTTCTCTCTCACATACACACGTTTTTCTACATCCTCTCTTTCTTTCTAGGGGCGCTTTTCCTTCGCCGTTTCCTTGGATCCTTCAAGCAGTGAAACAAGTGCTGCTGTTCCTTTCGCTGTCGGATTGCGGGAAAAAGCCGTCGGGAATGAAGTCGTTTTCGGCCGACGTTGGTTGAAATTAATGAAGCTCCCCAGCGTTGATGACCTGCAGCAGGACAGTCCCGGGTCGGAAGAAGGAGAGGCAAGTGGAGAGGAATGAAGTAAAGCAGAAGAAGGGCCGCTTAACCATAGGAGGATGTTGTGAGTAGCAAGGATTCCTTTGATCAAAAACAGGGCGTACGCAAAACTACAGTGCCTACTGAGTGGTGCTTGTAAAAATGCCAACAAACACAACGACTAAATTTTATGCTCTTTTTCCTCTGTTTTTGTCTTTCTTTCTCTCTCACATACACACGTTTTTCTACATCCTCTCTTTCTTTCTAGGGGCGCTTTTCCTTCGCCGTTTCCTTGGATCCTTCAAGCAGTGAAACAAGTGCTGCTGTTCCTTTCGCTGTCGGATTGCGGGAAAAAGCCGTCGGGAATGAAGTCGTTTTCGGCCGACGTTGGTTGAAATTAATGAAGCTCCCCAGCGTTGATGACCTGCAGCAGGACAGTCCCGGTTCGGAAGAAGGAGCGGCAAGTGGAGAGGAATGAAGTAAAGCAGAAGAAGGGCCGCTTAACCATAGGAGGATGTTGTGAGTAGCAAGGATTCCTTTGATCAAAAACAGGGCGTACGCAAAACTACAGTGCCTACTGAGTGGTGAGTGTCTACTCTGAATCGTTTCAATATTTGTAGTTTAAAAACCTAATTTCTAATGTTTCGTTTTAGATTAACCAACGCCAAAAAACAGAAACAGGTTCAAAATCAATTGGATCTGTTTAGAGCTAATTTGCTCGTTCATTCGCTTAAACACATTCGTTCTGTTTCAATGAGCAATAATTGAAACTAGTCGCGTGATCTTCAAAAAAAAGTGGAATTCTCCCCGAACACCACCGTTCTTCATTAGTCGCTGCACACTGCGTTTCCCAGACACATTCGTGCTTTCTGTATGTCGCACCTACCGACAAATTGATCGTCTTTAGTCTTTACTGCGCACGGTGCTCACAGCGACGTTCACAGGACTTCAGAGCAGCGCGTCAGGCATCTTTAAGGTGCTCGCCCTTCACCGACCGATGATCGTTTCAATATTTGTAGTTTAAAAACCTAATTTCTAATGTTTCGTTTTAGATTAACCAACGCCAAAAAACAGAAACAGGTTCAAAATCAATTGGATCTGTTTAGAGCTAATTTGCTCGTTCATTCGCTTAAACACATTCGTTCTGTTTCAATGAGCAATAATTGAAACTAGTCGCGTGATCTTCAAAAAAAAGTGGAATTCTCCCCGAACACCACCGTTCTTCATTAGTCGCTGCACACTGCGTTTCCCAGACACATTCGTGCTTTCTGTATGTCGCACCTACCGACAAATTGATCGTCTTTAGTCTTTACTGCGCACGGTGCTCACAGCGACGTTCACAGGACTTCAGAGCAGCGCGTCAGGCATCTTTAAGGTGCTCGCCCTTCACCGACCGATGTGCGCCAAAACCCTGCGAGCGCACCGAAAAGGCCCGTCAGAGTCGGCACGAAAGCTTATAATTGATGCCCCCAAACAGACTCGGCCGTTCCGAACCAGTTCCAGGAGGTTTCATCAGGGCTCGGCGGCAACACACGCCGTGTACGCATGTACGCGCCCGAGACAACCGGGATGCGCAAAACCGCCCCCCCGGGGCAATAAATTGTGAAGAGATAATAAGAACGAACGTTAAAAGGATAGTAAAACCGAAAATTGAAAACAGCAGAAATAATTTTAAGATAATTTACCGCACTCTGCATCGTTGCGAGAGCGAGAGAGAGAGAGAGAGAGAGAGAGAGAGAGAGAGAGCGCGTCTTTTTCTTCTTTTGGGGCATAATCTTCCGCCCAGGTTGAGGTGTTTTTAGGGGCTTTCCATGTTGGCTGCTTGTTTGAAGGCTTTGTTCAAAGGCTTTCGCATAACGAGTGTGATCGTTGCGAACGCTGGTCGAATGCTGGGCAAACATGTTTAGTCGGTCGGTATGAGTGTACCTCACAGACTCACACAGTGGTTTACCTTAAACGCCTTTCCAACGTGCGGATTTGCTTACGAAGTTTTTCAGCTGAACAAATCGCCCAAAAACGCTTTACGCTCATTAGGTGTGCTAAATTGCTCTATCAACATTCGGATACATTCGGATACACACCTTGGACAGTAGAAGAAAAAGGTTTAAAATATGTCCTAAAAAGGTGGTGGACACTTGCAAACCCACAGCAATATGGCGGCCCGCCGATCCTTGCGCACGCCGGACAAATGGAGCGAAATTTTCTTGCCTCCAACCCGTCGGGGAAATTAACATTCACAAGCCGGGAACACACAGGCGGGAAAACTCCAGCGGTTTTTTGTTTTTGTTTTTCAAAGCAGCATGTGCAAGCGTCCCCTAGGGGAAAGGCGAATGGAAATTAATGTGTCACTTCCGGCACAACAGCAGCAGCGAAGGCAAGATAAGATTTTATCAAACGTGAACGTGTTGTGAGCGTTGTGGTTGCTGTCTTGTACGTGTATCGGTTCACTACTACAGAGTACGTTCGTTGTTTATTTAACGCTTGTACCTACTTTAAATAAAATCATCAAAAAATAGTGATTATTTTCGATGGGAATAGACGGGGCCAACAAAAATGGAAAACTCCAGCCCGAAGCTCATTTGAAAGCGTTCGCTTTGAACCCATAATTAATATGTTATTATGTTAATCTACATTCAATTTTCCTCCTCCATCGAAGCCGTACGCGGACAGTATTATGGGGAGTGTTGCGTGCTTTCGAGCGGTTATAATGCCGGTGTATGGACTCCGAACCGCGTATAAGCGTATTACAAAACGAGAGCTTTTTTGTGCCTATGCATTATTAATCGGAGCTCATTGAAAATACTGGGTATTTGTACCGTGGTATAATTATAGATATGTCAATTGAATGAATTACCATACTATTTTGCTCATGTTCACGTTAGATGCTCTCAAATTACAGGATTATTTAGAAAAATGAGCTTACTTTCGTAACGTTTTCAATAGCGACTCAGCAGATCTTAGGTCCACCGCCAAACGCCAAACAAATCTCAAACGGAAGCGAAAAAAAGGTTAAACTGAAATCTAACTTTCGGTAACCATTTTGTAAACTAGTTCCAACAACTATTTTCCCTACTAGAAGAGAGAGAGAAAAAAACAACCATCACCGAGTTGTTCGTTCGTTGGTTCGTTGCCTCGTCGTAGTACAATTAAAGTGTCATTAATAGCATTAGAAGTCAGGAGTTGTTCTGTGGGGTTTGGTGGTAGTTTAGAGTTTTAGAGCACTGTTTGGAGGCCACGTCAAAAGGAAAAGGAAAGTAAATTAAGCTACTATTGACAGCTCAGGCAACAAAAGGTGGCGAAAAGGTACTGGTTACACGTGCCGTATGTAGGAGCGCCATTTACGACTGCAAAGTTGGAAGAAAAGTTATACAAAAACTCATAATAACCACTAGTATTATGTTATTATGTTAAAAATTAAATATTTTTTGTATTTTAAGTATCTCACTAGTTTTAGAGCGTTCTGTTACATAAAGCCATAGTTTTTATTAGCTTCGGCAGCTTTGTTCCAACTTCCAAACTCACCCAATTTACGCCAACAAGGACAAGAAATTTGTAGCTTTTGTAGCTAATTTAATTTCACGCAGATCATTTCGTAGAATGATTTGCCTGTTCGGATTTGTTTCCGTCCCCAAGTTTTTGGCTCCGTGATGCCACCGTTCCGGGAGCTCACCCTCCAAAACAACCGTGAGGACACTCTTCTTTCCCGTTGATTTTCCCCACCATCCACGGCACGGTAATAACAAAACTTAAAACCACAAACAGTTTGATTGCTCTTTGGACGCTCAAAGTCTCGAACTAAAAAGCCATCACACACTCCGGCACACACACACACACACACAAATGCCACCACAGATATACCGTGGTGGTCCTGCGACCGAGTCACATAAACACATTCCGAGAGCGCAAAAGTTATGCTTAGCACACAGGGAGGAATGGATTTCACCCAAGCCGAGGGAGACAAAGTCCAATAGGAAATAAGCATTCGCTTGGCAATCCAATTTGGCATCCAATTAATCTAAATTTTCATATACAATCTATTTCTTTCATCTCTGGCTCCACGGTTCTGTGCGACTGGAAAGCGATATGCATGATGCTGCCACGTACTTCGATCGTTTGCCCTTTTTCCGCCTTTGATCGTGTGTGTGTGTGTGTGTTTGTTGGGAAAAGCCTTGGAGAGAAGGAAATAACTTTTGCGTCCTGAAACGAGAACATACATCCCACATCCCCACTTGCTATAGCATGACTTTGTTTGATAATGTTTATAAAATTCTATTTGATAACATTAAATGTGACTGATTCTTGGAATTCTTCTTTTACTTTTCAATTTTAATCCATCCTTTCCTTCGGGGGGAAATTGAGGTTCAATAATAATAATTCACCAAACTGCAATCTTATCACATCTGATGCTACCGAGAAATCTGTCTCTCTCTCCCTCGAGACTTGTCATAACTCAAACTCAAAAGGGTTGTCGCTTCCAAACTATTACACCAGGAACCAAGAATCACCCTTCCATAATCTAAAAAGGGCATGATGAATCGCACAAAAAAAAGGCCAAAAACCCAAAACCACGAAAAGTCAAACCCTTTTTCCCACTTTTTGTCTTGCAATTGACCACTTTACCGGTTGATTTTTCATTCCTTTCGTGTTCACAAACCAGCGAGGGGGGACGCAACCGAAGAACCACCGCAAAGAATCTCCGAATCGAATCGTAATTGAATGAGCACGATAGAGAGCGAAAAAAAAAAGCTGCTCCGAATGTTTCGGTTTGGTGGGATTATTTATGAGATCATCGACAAGGAAAACAAGGCGGGTAGCTGAGTGTGAGTGTGATTGTTGACCCATTCGGAGGGATGTGAAACGTTTGCCCAGTTAGTTACGGTTGCACCTGTCACAGAAGAGTTGTTTGGGGTGAGAAACAATCGTCTCACTTTATAAAAAAGGCAGATAAGTTAAGGATAAATTTAATTATATTTAACAGCATCCTTTCGTGAGGCCGAAATGATTATCAATCGATTGCAATTAAAAGCATTTTCTTTGCAGTGTAAAAACACATAAATTGGTTGTGGTTTTGTGCTAAACAGGAGTAGCTGAAGCATCAAACCACTAATGCGACATACGATCTGTGACGACACAAACCGTACCGTTTCCATCCTTCTGTTAGAATTTCTCCTGAGGGTTTGAATTTCCACTGGGTATTGATGCAGGGTTCCCTTATTGGTGTTTTCTATACCGGACTTTGATTTTTTTTGGCGTTTTGTGTAGAAAATCTTTGGCCAGGAATACTGATAAATAACCCTTGAAACCATCTTAAACTGTATTCTTACATGTTCCATCAAATTAGCCATTCGGCCAGAGTGCTTTTGTTCTAGATATCCAAGCAAAATATTGGACATTTAACGAGCAGCTATGGCAAGAATTGTACAACATCGAAACAGCACAGCGCGATTTAACATGTCTTTTCTATCTATAGTTTTTAGTATGTATGTCTTTAGACCTTCAAATACATCTCGCTGTTAGGGCGATCCTGTAGTAGATGCGACAGCAGCGCCAGTCTTCACACGGCAAGGCCTGGGTTCAAGTCTCATCAGGGTCGTTCCACCATAGTGAGGACTGACTATCCAACTATGCGGTAACATTAAGTCTAGTAAGCCAAAAATGGCAGACATGACGTACGAGGTCGTTAGGCCAAGAAAGATATCCATTCAATGCTCAGATCCCTTAGTGTTAAACTCGCCACAGTCTGAATCCTTGGTTATTCAATATTTCAAGAATTCAAGTCATGTTAAAGCCTTCTTCTCCAAGTAATCCAAACTATAAGACTGAATCCTTGGTTATTCAATATTTCAAGAATTCAAGTCATTGGATATCTGGAACCACAATCCAGATAGTGGAGTGGATATCTGGAACCTCAATCCCGAAGCCGCTTGTTTAATGCAAATTTTTGAAGTCATTCTTATAATTCAAACCAAATGATTAAAAACAACGTAGAGACATCTTATTTACACATCCCATCATGAAGACGCTGGCTAACAAACCTCCGGTAAACGAGAAGATTTAAGTTATTATGTTATTTAAGTTAATATTTAAGTTAATTGTATATTCGAGTATCTCGGCTGGACGCCATATTGTCAATGGAAAAGTTATCTTAACTATATTTCATCATAACAACATTTAAGTATTGAATATTTGGTGTATTCACCATTGAATATTGAAAATCCTGATCACCCTGCCACAATATGGCTACACACTTTTGTCACCCAGCAGTTTCCAACCCATTTCCAACTACCAAACACAAAGTATCGCATCGATTAACGCTACCAATACATAAATTTACACAATCGATTTTCCCCTTTTTTCTACGTAAATACGTAAATATAAGAAAAACAGCAATCGAATTCAAATTGGCATTAAAATTGATTTCGATCGTAAATGTTTGGTTGGGTGTGCGTTTTTTTTTTGCTATATATTTAAATTGTTCTCCATCTATTTGGAAGGAAGAAATTAGAATGTTGCGCCCGATGTCCCACAACAGACAGTACACAGCACAGCTTGACCATGTACACACCACCGCTTGACTCGGTTGGGTCGGTATAAATTTTGATCCCATTTTCCACTTGGGTTACATCCAGAGTGCGTTGGTTTGGTTGGCATAAACGTTGTCCTTAACTCCGTATGTAAAGTTGAGCGCCACGAATAAAAAGGACCCCTTTTTTCTTCGACCGAGATTTTATTCTCCCGAAATGTAAATGTGTGTATCCCTGCTTCAATTGCCGCCCAGTTGAAGTCGTTCCGAGTTTAGCCACTTCCTGCAAAACTCCGCCGTGCTGCGCCAAATAAGCCAATTCGTATTCCGGAAGCGACCGACCATCTTGAGGTTTCGCCTTTCGTGTGGTTTGTCTTCGCTTTGTCCCGAGGGCGGTTGTTCCACGCATGCCAACTCTGCCCACGTTGGTGTGTTTGTTTTATGGATTGTCCGGATTTTGGTGGGGGTTTTAGACACGGCTTATTAGACAAATGTGTATCGAATTGGATTTGAATCAGCACAATCATCACAACCCTCTTTGTGGGTAGAAAACGTGCCCTTATTGGGTGGTTTTCTTCCACCCCGGGATGTGTTTATCTCCTTGAAGGCGATTTTCCTTCCCCCAAGGACGAAATCGAAAAGGGACGGAAAAAGGTCAATAAAAACGGTGCGGATCGTGTTTGACTCCGGCCAATGTTGAGAGACCGCAAGACCAAGAGTCACACAGCAGCCGGAAAGTGTCAAATACTGCTGAAGGTTCGGTCCCCGAAAGGATTGTGCTGAGTGTGTAAAGGTAAAACGGAATATGGTCGATTAAACTAAAACACTTTTGCTGCGAGGGATCACCGAATTTATGACCACTTCACTCAAATGCAAATAAAATGCTACCGACATGTCCTAAGGACATTGTTTTAGGCGTGTAACAATTGTGCGAACTGTTACAGAAAAATCCGTCCTTTGTTGAAAATAGATGCACCCATAAAAAGGTTTCCCCTGGAAGGTTGTGTAGTTCAGCGGGTTTTGTGAAATAATTTCACGGATTGATAAGCAGATGCTGCGAATGTTGCAAACCCTCTGACGAACTCCAAAACGCACACGCAACAAACAAGGCTCGCTCGATCGACTCCAACGGCGTATCTATTTTGGAGGTGTTTAATTTCAGATTTCCTACCACCGATAACTCTCTTGTTGTGTGTGTGTGTGGGCTATCTCGTGCCTCGTCCCGTTTGTCGTCTGACAGTTCCATTTTGGGCAATTTCTATTTCCCCCGGTTTCCTCTCGATGCACGATGGAAAATCCTTATCTGATTCCTGTACCACGGATCACCTAGACGCTTCTTTTTGTACCGAGCGCGCACTCATCATCACCCGGGTGTGCTCATCTTTCGGAAGAGTTATAATTGGAAAAAGCCGGTCCTCCCCCTGAACACGCGCAATCTGTTCCGAATTCATCCTCGGCAGGATATTGCAGGCATGGCGAGAGAAGACCCGCTGCTGCTGCTGCTGCTGCTCGGGATTGTCAACCGGAATGAATTAAATTACATTCGTTACAACTCATTAGCACCGAATGGTGAATGTTTACGGGGTTTTTGCTCTGGCAATAAACAGCAAGCGTTATTTGATGTTTTGGAACACGAGAAAGGGGTTAGCGGTGGGCAATTATTCCTTGGTTGGATGAAAATCGGTAGCTTAGCTTTTGGAAAGGTTAAGAAGATGTCCTTGTTCTCGTTTTTAATTCGTAACTATAAAGAACCTACTATCCTTTGCTGGTACTTTCTTCCTAAAAACACGTCACGCGTAACGCTCTCGTAACGCTTGTAAGTTCGGCACACGCTGCTCCAACACGTTCTGCCCATAAATCTTTATCAGGACCCGGTAATGGTCTCGCATATGTCTCACTTATTCTTTCCGAAAGTGGATCATTGTTCGAGCGACGAAAACTATCACAACTTCAACCATATTACGATATTTTCGCACACAAGTTTTCTCTTAATCCCCGTGCCTCTGCATGCTATTTTACATTTACAACTCAATCGTTTTGTCTCGCTCAAACACACATGCGCTCGTTTCAAAAATCAGAAATCCATTTACGATGTTTATTTTCATCGATTGCAGCGAAAATCCCCAAGCTCCAGCCAATAAACGGTCTTGCTCTCCGTAACACGCTGTCGTCCGTTCCAAGGCACACCATGAAATCTGATCCCTACCGAAAGAAGTTCTTCTTCGCGAGCTTCGACCTCTGCTGATTATGATTATTATGCGCTTGATGATGATGATGATGGTGATGATCACGCCTGACGGTGCTTTTCGTTTATGGTTTTATTGAAAACACACGAAAATTTACAATTTTCAAACAACATTTGGCAAACAAAACCAAAGTTCACACTTCGAAAAAACCGTGTTTCTTTCCATTCTCTGCGAAAGGCTTGTGTAGTTTTCCCGAAGGACCGGCGCCGGCATTTGAATATTGGCGGAAAATGTGTCGATTCGATTGGCTGGAATCACCATATTCAAATTTTCCCTCGAGAATGTTGACACACGTGTGAAAGCATGCAGAATATTGGGGGTTTAACTGCTTACATCATGTAAATTGTGTATTTGAATTGTAATAGAGCTAATAAAAGGGCCTTTTATTGTTTCTTCGCGAGGTAAGTTGGTATGCTAGTTTAGCTGAATGTCTCTATTTTATACTGAATTTCTTATTCTAATTTTGTTGTAGGTTTGAAATCTCACAGCTTGGAGGCTCTTCTGACAAAAGCTTTACAAAGGATCGATTGCACCTAAAAAACGCCATAATGTCATCAGCAACGGCTCTGCAAACAAATACTGATTTATGCAGCTTCGATGTACTCATCACACCTTCAAGTTGTTCTAAACTTCGCCTATCTTGGGTTAAACGGCATTACAGGATGGTTGCTGCCAACTTACAAGACTTCTCCGCACAAACAAAGTTGACCAAACCCTCGAGGTCGCATTCGAGAGAACGTGTTACTATTGTGCAGCAAAGTAGTTTCACTAGGCTCTTGTTAAGGACTTTAATATGGACAAAAGGAGCATGATAGGTCCAAATGTGGAGTGATCAGGATGTCCGCGCTATTGCATTGGCAGACAGCGACACTAAACCATCAGACTTCTGCAGCAGACCAAGACTGCGAAACATCTTGTGTTGTGACAGCGTGTTCCAAGAAAAAAAAACGTCCGATTAAGAAGCAATTTTGATTTATTAGGAGGGAACATTCCACTTATTTACCAAGAACAGGAACTATCAAAATGAGCTCAAAACAATTTAGAACAAAAAAAAACACTTCCCCATAATTGATAAACTACTCTGGAAATCATCGTAATCATCATCCCCATTCGTTCGGGGTGGTCTTCGAAGGGACCCTGTAAACTGTCTTAATTGCTATTGTTGACTCATTGTAGTGCGTGCGTGTGTGTTTTTTGTTAAATTAGTTCCTTTCAATCGCTGTTTTTTGCTTGCTGTCTCAAATCTCATTGCTTAATTTCCTCGTTCCAGTGCTTCACTGTCGCAAAAAAAACTCCTCACGGCCAGACGAAGCGAAGCAGCATTGATAGCAAGCAGCACCAACGCACTGGGGAATGAAACGCTAACACGAAATTAAATACCGTCGATCGAAAAAGGGGATCATCTCGCATCCCGCGAGTGCTCTCTGCAGACACTATCGCTTCCTCTGCCTGCGGGAGGTTACGGCCCGGGGTCAATCCAATCAACTTCCGGCGCCGTCCAGAGCGCATCTCAATCACTGCAGCACCACCCAACAGGCAGGCTCGTGTAAACAAGAATTAATGAGACCGAATGTGTGCGTTTGGAGTTAGCGTTTTTAATTTCCTGGGTGCTCGATTTATGATGAAATTTCCAAGGAAAACTCAACAGTGCCGCCACCGATCGCGTTATCAATCACTTCAATGCAACGAGAGGCGCCAATGGTTGGAGCTTGCTGATCCACGTTTTCCCGCTTTAATCTATTCAATTTAAAGGACGCACATTACTAGCAAGATAAATGGCATTTTAATCCAATACTAAATACACGCCAAGACGTTGTGTAAGAGCAACTGCTAGCACGCGTATTAACTTAAAAACACAATTAACACCAATCGATCTTCTTCGGTGCGATCTTCTCCGGCAGGGAACTTGTTTTCTGGTGAAAAATTACACTTTATTAGGAGCATATTTGAATACTAATGTTTACGCTTGGGCTATCTGTCTAGCTCCGCTTGTCTCGGGCTCTGGTTGGAAGAATCGGACCGGTTTATTGCGTGTGCCGGAGTGCCGAGTGCCAAGATCGCTAATTACCGATGAGGTTTTCGAAACCCTCCAGAACTTAACGTGCCCGAGAATGGGACCTCAGTTGACATTGAGTTGGTGCGATAAGCCGTGCTGCGTTTTGCCGAGGCAAATGATTTATTGCACAAACGATTGCGCGAGTTCGTGGAATGGTTAATCCTAATCCACCGCAGCAGAAGCGGCTCATTTCGTAGCGCTGTGCGTCTTATTATCAACAAATTAGAACAAGTTGTTTCTTGGAGCAGATTAGCAAAGTACCACCAGAACAGACACACACAAATTTTGAGTCTTCCCTACCCTTAAAGGTCACATTGAGGTGTCCGAAGATTCGCTCTGGTGAGAAGCAATCGATTACGGAGCAACTCCTGCTGCAACGTTCATTCTCACCGGCTAAGCGGTATTTAGAGGTGGATCGTCTTCGGACCAGCATGAGGCAATGGGCGACGAGACTGCGTACCATTTTATTACGATCAACACACATTACATCGCGTCCGGAGCACAGCGGGAGCTTGAAACTATCGATAAATAAAGCACCAAATTCTTCCTTTCTACATTCCAACCTCCAAAAAACGGAAAACTTGCAACACCCTATGCCGAGGGTCCACGGAGTTGAAGCTGCACGAGAAGGCGATCGGAACGATGCTCATCGGCAGCGGCTTCCCATTATCCGATTAGTTACGATTATTATTACACCCGTTGATGACATTTCAACCGGCAGCAAGATTCCTCTTTTTATCTTGCTTCTTTCCGTTTTTTCCCACTCGGTGTGGATGCATTTTTCATCGTTTTCGTGTGTGCGTTTAGAATATGATTTCAATAATTTGTCGATTGATTACGACTGGACACTGGGCTGGGGGCACGGGCTGGCTGCCTATGGCCAGCTCGAACGCCTGAAGCAATCGATATATGCAAATGTTATCGATCGGCATCGGACGGTGAGGACATTGGAGATGATTTTTTGATGATTTTATTGGCGTGACTGACCCTGCGGACACTTTGGCGGATGCTGCACGAAGGCAATGTGCTATTCGAACGGAACGGGTCTTGGTTTTGTCTACTACAATTATATTTTTACATTATATTATTTAAAAAAAAGCGAATTTTGAATTATAAGTTGTTTAATTTTTGTATTTAAAATTATATACTGTGTTAGAAAAAGAGTAACTAAAACATAATTTGAATTTTATTAAAATGAAATGAAGATATTGTTTGTTTTAGTACAGTCAGCAGCATAATTGTACGACCAATTGTTTGCTAGAGAATTGAAAATTATTATTAATAGAAATTATTAAAAAAAAAACTCAAGAAAAGACTCTTAAAGCATCCTCAAAATCTTTTAAACAAATACACTGCCAGTACCATAATTGCAAGAATTTTTGTTTTTTGGGAATAAAACCATAAACTAGAAAAGTTAAGATCGAACAACAATAATTCAAACGGGGTGAGCGAAACCGCTTCTTGTGGCTTAGCTAGACAAACTAAAGACGAGAATACTTTTTATTGGGGTTTTGTTATTGTTTCTTCTTAAACTCGTTCAAAAATATAGTTAGATTTAAATAGATTAATGTTAGTTGATCATTAGTTTTAGTTTGGGTCCCTCAAACTCAATCAAACCTCAATTTTGACTTCTAATGTCCAATGGCAAATAGCCTTTAAACATACAACTTTTTTCTAATCTCTGATAAAATTATTAATAACTCAAAGTAGAATTGAGCAAAGTGAGATCAAACAATGTGAATCATTTCAATATATTATTCTTTATAAACGAGCCGCAAACATGTTTTGCAAGGTAAAAAAATCATACAATTATGGTACGCACTGTATTGAAACGTTTTGTTTAACTCTAGCTTATATTTGCTACGTGTTATCCATTCGCTTAGGTTTATAGATACTAACTAACAACTCCATTCCTCATGAAGGATACTTGCGGTCAAACACAAACATCGCTTCCGTTTCCAATAAAAAGGATGGACATCATAAAACCCCACAAAAAACATGTTGGCCCAATTTAAACCTCAAAAAAGAAGGCAATAAACGAAAACTGTCCGTTCCATAAACCGGCAGAAAACGCATAAAACACTAAAAATCATCACAAAACGGTCGCTTTGCGTTTGTGCCGGTTTCGAATTTCATCTCCCAAATTCGAACCACCTAAAAGACGCATCTCGAAATGCGAAATGGCATCGATTATCATGCGATTTGGCTACTGTGGACAGTGAAGGGTTTTTTGGAGGGTTGTTGTACACACCATCATCAAACCTTTTTGTGCGTTGAAGTAGAAAGTTTATTAGGTTTGATTTGGGATTAAATGACATCGTGCGCTGCTGACCTGCCGGGTGGACCAGACAGACTCTCCAACAAACAAGCCCCAACATAACAAATGGGTACAAATTAAGCTGTAAAACGATTAAACTTCTGGTGCGTTTCGCCCCGTGTTCTCTCACTCTCTTTTGCAATGTTTTATGATGCATCCTTTCGTTCTCTCTCTCGGTGATCGCTATTGAAACAATGTTTATAAATCGTATTTATGGCACCTTCTTTTTTTTCTCTCAATCCCATAAAACACTAGTGCTCCCGGTAGACAATTAAACTCCCGTTTCGAAATCGGCTCAATGGACTGTCAATTTATTCACAAGTCGGCAAGGAACAACGTGCGCTGCTGACCTGCCGGGTGGACCAGACAGACTCTCCAACAAACAAGCCCCAACATAACAAATGGGTACAAATTAAGCTGTAAAACGATTAAACTTCTGGTGCGTTTCGCCCCGTGTTCTCTCACTCTCTTTTGCAATGTTTTATGATGCATCCTTTCGTTCTCTCTCTCGGTGATCGCTATTGAAACAATGTTTATAAATCGTATTTATGGCACCTTCTTTTTTTTCTCTCAATCCCATAAAACACTAGTGCTCCCGGTAGACAATTAAACTCCCGTTTCGAGATCGGCTCAATGGACTGTCAATTTTATCCACAAGTCGGCAAGGAACAACGCAGGAAGCAAAATTGTTTTCACATGTTTGCTTTCTAGCCGTTCATCAAACATGCCACAACACGATCTAATTAGAGCAGAGATGAGATTAAAAACCCCCGTGCTGTTCGATCACTCATCAGCCGTCCCAATTACTGCTATTATCGCGTAGACGACGACCACGACGACCACGACGACCACGGCGACGATGGCAAATATTGACAGCAACGATCGTTTTACCCGAAGTGTGTGTCTTGCAAATAATTGAATTATAAATCCGTCACCCGGGTTAGCTAGGGCTAGCTGGCCGGTTGTTATTGAATTACAATAAAATGATAATGACCAGTCGGTCGGTCGGGACAGAGAGAGAGAGAGAGAGAGAGAGAGAGAGAGAGAGAGAGAGAGAGAGAGAGAGAGAGAGAGGGAGTGTCGGGGACTGAATAATTGCATCGGCTCAAATAAGACGCCGCACTACGATGCTAATGGCGCTAATAGTGCTGTTGTTGATGCACGGCCACAGAGTGAGATGTTGTGGGCCTCTCGTTAGTTTGCAGCAAAATAAACAATTACACCCGAGCTACCGTGTGTGTGTGTGTGTGTGTGCGCCGGCCAGCACTTGGACTTGCAAGTGGATGGAAGTGGATGAGAGCTAACCAAACTAATAATTGGTTCCTTTTTTCTTCCACCGATACTTTGTGTAATGACGTTTAGCGTCTTCTTCTTCTTCTTCTTTTTCCTCTCTTCTCTTATCAGTTCCAGTTGGCGAAAAAAGATCGGAAGTTAAGCACTACCGAACACACGCTGTACGTACCTCGATCATCGTTGGAATCTTCGCTCGGAGGTCCCTGCATGGCGCGGTGAGGTGATATGTTGGGATGGGACGCACCATTGAGAAGTCCCCCGGGTAAACCGGCACCTCCGCCACCACCGACCCCCACACCCACTCCCGTCCCCGTACCACCGCCCAGTCCGGTAAGGTTGGGCGGTGCGCCCGGTGGACCAAAGCGAGGCCTGGTCAGGAAGTGTCCACCGAATACGTTCGGCACACCGAACTGTAGGAAGGGGGCCCATTGCGGGGGTACGTTGGTGCGGTTGCGGGGCGCCAGTTGGGCAGCAGCGGCCGCCGCGTACAGTTGCAGGGCTGGCTGCGAGCCGAGCGTTTGCAGATTCTGCAGCATTCCCTGATGCTCCAGGACCATCTCTTCTAGGACGATGGCGGTGCTGTCAGCGACTCAACCGACTGGGCCGAAACCGCCGGCTGCGAAACACACATGCGGACGGCGAAGGGACGGCTGTCAGGAGCGTAGTTTTCCACACAACCACAAACAACACGTCACATACACGCACACACACACACGCAACACGCTTAATTGGGAAATTAGGGAATTTTTGGTCACTTTTAATCACACAATCTTGCACGCAGATATCAAAAAACAACAAAACCGATCACTTGTCCACTGTGACTTCACTTTAATGTTTACACTTTACATCGAAGAATGCTCTTTTTTAAGGGAACTAGCTGTTGTGAAGGTTTTTTCTTATGAAATTATACACTTTCTACAACTATTTAACGCACGTTGGATGTTACTTGCAGTGAGTAAACAATTATTGCTTTGTTTTACATTTTCCATGACGTTATTAGTACTTTTCCTATAATAACAAGACGAAATTGTGCACACTTTGAGGCATTCTGTTTTCACTTTTCTTTTCTGAATATTGCACAATGATTGCACTGAGCTGAAAAAGTAAGTGATGTAAAGAATATGTTGTTATAAAAATGAGACTAATCTAGTTTTTAAAAGACCAAAACAGAGGTACAAAAGACTCTTCTTTTGCTTGGTTTCTGTTTGTTTGTGTCCTGAGCGTGGAGTTGCAACAGAAACGTCGTTTCGATTTGCCGTCGGTAAATGAAGCTGTCAGAATGCACTCGGTCGAACGTAGTCGCTGCACTGCACTTTTTAAGGCATTCTTGTCTATTATACTTTTAGGATTTTGTACATTCTTTAAAGTATTATTTGGAGAACTTATTTTGAAGAACTGACACGAGCTTTGTCTACTAGTCACAGCTATTCTACACCATTAAAGCTTCTAAGAACATTCGGAACATTGTTGGATACAGTATTCAATATTTCACACACTTCGTTAAACATTTCCATTATCGGTAAATCACTACCAATTGAAAGCGGCACACACACACACACAGCCACAGAGCACACAATCACAATACACAATAAAATTCTTCCAAACGGAGTCAAAAATTCGATCGCAGCCCTGACGACGTTCGCTTTTCTTGCTTACATTCTTCATCGACCTCCAACTTTTGACACTTTTGCTTTGAAGCTTAAGGTTTTGGCGCTTCCCCCCCTTCTGTGCGCCACTTGTTTATTTCCACACACCCGCAGATACACACACAAACGCTGTGCCATGCAAAAGGCCAGCGGAAAACCGTCGCCAATAACGCGCCACGAAACTCACTGGGGCACTGTGTGTTATGGTTCGAACGTGGACCGAATGTTCCCGTGTTGCCGGTAGCTGGCGTTGGTTCGGTTGTGTTCCCTATGACGACAACGCTACAGCGCGGTCTCTCGCTCTCGGCACCCGGAAAAGTTGGCCGTAATCGGTAGGCGAGTTTTCCCACACCAGCCACCAACAAATCACCTCACCAAACCAAACGAAACCAATTCACTGCTGGTCTCGCGCACACACACACACGGGGGACCCTGGTCGGAACGTTTGGACGAGCGCCTTTTCAGCAGCGAAACTAATACTACACACAAACGCAAGCATTAATCGCACACACGCGGGCTCCATGCACTTTTACACTAACCGTACCGAGAGGGATAAATAGGTTGAGGGTATCTTGGTACGAAAATGGTAATATTAGAGAATCATTCGGTGAAACTAAGTTAGAACCTCTATTAGTACATTTTTTGTGGTTTGTGCATTCATTATTAATGTTTCGAGCTGATTTATTATTTCTTTAGCTACAATTAATTGCAAGGGCTCATCCTCGTATTGTCTAGTGTGGTTTCCTTATTTTATAATGTTATTTTTACTCCTTCGTTCGTCTTTGTTTGTTTGTTTGTCGTTTACTTTTAGTCTAGAAGTTTGTTTAATTTTTAATAAACTTTTAAAGGTTTCATTATGTTCTTTTTTCTATAGTTCTCATGTTTAAATGTCTAATTTTTGTTTTGTTTATATTAAAAATTAGATTTTTTTTTTTGTAGCCTATCTCAAAACATAAAAAAACATGTTATCGACAAAATATGATTGACATGTTATCACAAATATAACAAACAATACAAATATAATGATTGACAATGTATCAACATCAATCATTATATTTTGCTTTTTATTGTATTGTTTTTGTTAGCTTTGCTTATTTCATGTTTCAATTAACACTATATTTGTTATACTGCTTGTGTACGTGTGTTTTTAGAGTGTCTTTTAAATTGTTTATTTTATTTTTTGAATGAATTTTTAATGAAATCATTCTTTTTTCATTCTTTTTGTGTTGTTATATTTGATTACTTTTTGCATGTTATTCCGCTATCCATATTTTGATGTTTTGCTATTTTCTATTTTTGCGGTTTAAATTAAATACAATAACGTTACTGTTTCATTTTACTTCTAGTGTTTTTTGCTATTTGTTTTTTATTTACTTTTTCAACAAATAAATTTCTCAAGCTTACATTATTTTTTTTAATATTACTTCAACAGTTTTCTTCTGCCTACTGTTACTTCTATCTTCCTACATACTTTGTTGTTAGTTGATCCACAAGATTATCATTACCAGCGTTTAATTGTGCAAACAAACATAAACGTGAAACCTATAATAAGGAAGTCATTGCGAACGTAAACAATGGTCGAGACTGCATTTAATCACACGGCACATATGACACTTCACACGTCACTTGGCTACAGCAATTGTTTATATTTAACAACAAAAGACTTTTATTGCAGTAAATGTCCTCCTGGAACACACTGCCAGCCAGTCCTTGTGATAGTTTGTGGCATTGTGGCTTAAAATAATGTTCCAACACGGCGGAAGCGGTTTGTTTACAAAACACTAGTACGACAGGATGCACTCACACAACAAAACAGAAACGAACAAAACCACCATTAACGTTCTAACAGCATTCTAATGTTCACTTTTCACACAATCGTAACACAATTACTTAGATTGATTTAAATCAATGTGATGAAAAAACACACACACTCGCACACATTCACACACAGCCAAATTCAATCATCACACATAATTTATTACCACGTCACCTTAATCACACGATAAAAACGGTATAAACAATCGCTACAGGTTCGTCCCGGGGAACCAGGCAGCTAACATACAACGGCAACGTGTTTCGACCGTTGGATTGCTTCGAAATGAAAAATTTTTATGCTACAGAGCGGGCGCTATGCTCGTCCATCGAATGGCACGAGGATTGTGTGCGTTGTTTTTCTCAGCGGCTGTGTATGGCGATGTTTTTCTCAACCCCTCTCGACACACACACACACAGGCAGCGCATAGTTCACAGCAAGCGAGAAAGAGAGAGCGAAAGAGAAAGGACTTTGTCGGTGATTGCTGTTGGAGCGTGTGTGGATGGCCACGCCTACTTGCTGACGCCATTTTCGCAAAACAAGAGGGAAGACAACGCGCTGTAAACGGTGCTGGAGAGAAAGTGAGCCATGATGAAATGTTTCACGTGTGAAATGTTTCACCGACGATGTTCTGCAGGTTGCTTGAACAATGGGCGTTGAGAGCTGCTGGGTAATAGAAATGTGCTGTAAAGAGGTTAAATTAGTCGAAAATTTAATTTAATAATACAGTGCGAATGAAGAGAGATAAGTTGGTTGCAACTTTTAATCCTTAATCTTTGTTACTTTCCTTAAAACAATTATCTTTCTAGAACGAAAACCTGTAAACATCATTGAGCGTGTTGCACATTGAATATCTCTTCTACAATTGCACACTATTATCTACTATTTCCCTCAAATACTGTACTCAAAAAAGCAGCAATAAGTCTCGTTTGCTTTATGACATCTTTCCTTCAAAACTTCTAGAAAGACGTTTGCTTCAGTTTTTCCAAACGGCTTCCCATTTGCTCTCGGCTAATTGAAAAATAAATGGCTTTTTCTTTTCCAAATCAATCCTTTTCAATTGAGTGCAACTTCCATTGATAATTGACACTCTTGTTTCGTTCTCTGGTCTCCCCCCTTTCCCCTCCCGGAGCTTCTCAACAAGTGGGCCATGATGTCCCAACGACTGGTAAGGCGTAAGGCTGTCCTTTTTGCAAGTCCTGACGTGGTTTCTGCGCAGGTCCTCAGTGAAGTCCTGCCGGATGCTTGATGCGCATGATTACTCTCCATCGCCATACCACCACCAGCCCCCAACAATACTATGCTCCGGGGTAATAATGTCGGGTACATAAATATTTCCTCCTGACACCCGGGTGCCCTCGCACAGGACTCCTTGAATAATGCATCGCTGGAAGAGACGACAACGATTTTGATAGGCGAGCTCACTCACAGCTTCATCACACCAGCATAAAACATAAACGAACAAGAGCGAGAGCGAGAGAGAGACAGGTTAAAAGGTTCAATTTCACTTTGCGTTATTGTATGCGTGCGTTTTGGGGCAAAGAAGCGTGGCGATGGTTGCCTTGATTAAATTTCGCGTTTTTGACATCTCGGGAATTGGTCTGCGTATTGAATTTAAGTAGATTGTACATAAGTTTTCGCCTGCCCAGTGAAAACACAGCCGTCCACATGACGTTCGACAACGGGGCACAAATAAAAGGAAAATGCGCGCATCATTCGGGGGTTCTGGTTTTTCCTGGTGGTGCTTTTTTGGAATGGTCCTTTCCATATATTAAAGGCTGTATCGTGTGGATGCTGTCACCGTGCGAGATTAAGCGATAGAGAGCGAGAGATACAACACATGAACCCCGGGGTTTTTGGCTAAATGCTGAAGGGAGATGTCTCACCTTCTATCTCTCGGTCTCTCTTGGTGTGTGGCTCTTGCTTCCTCCATAATTATTCATCTCAATTCAATTCATTTCTATTGCCAGACCTTGTGGGCACCTGTGCTCCATATGCTGCAGCATATTGACTCTCTCTCTGTCTCTCTTTCTATCGTCGAAATAGAAAACAATCTAGCGAACCGTTTACCCTCGCTCCTTAACCTTCCATCCCCCAAGAAAAAAGCTCCCCAAACCCTACAGAATGATGCTAGGAATTTGTCCTGATTTGTGAGTTCGGATCAGGCAAGAGGACATGCGGACATGCGCGCTCTTTGCGTTTTATGTAGGGTCATTCTTCTTTTTTATTTATCTTCCCGGGGTCTCCCCCCATAAACAAAAAAAAAACACAGCGTGTGTGCGTACGGTTTTTCCCCACGTTGACTTTTTCGCACCATATTTCACAATTCGCTGGCCAATTTTGGGCTGACTGGATGGCAGTGCTGGCCCTTAAGTGTTGGGAGCACGTACATGAGCGTATGTATGCATTTATGTATGTCCTCTTTTCCTCCTGTCCCCTCCCATTACACCTCCTCCTTCCCCTCCCCCACCACAATTTCGATCCGTTAGAGTCTGCTCGAGACTGTCCTTACATCATCAACCTTTCTCGCTCGGGCCGACATTTTCTTTCTCGTGGTTCGCGGCAAAAGAAAGCAAAGAAGCGTACAACTGTCACGTACGGTACTTTAGCGAACGATTCCGGCCATAATAGATCACTGAAACGCAGCACCATCATAAAATCATCGTTTCCCCTTTCCTTCCTTTCTTCCTGTGTCCCCTTTTGCGCCGTGTCGAAACGGCATGTGGAGGCTGCTAATCAGGATTGATTAATTTTTTTGTGCCACTTACGTTTGCTACTTATGTTACGGTGTTACGATGTAAGAAATTTGCTCGTATAAAGTGGAAAGAATTATAAAAGGAAAGTTAATTTTGCTTTATACTTAGTGTTTTGTAGACTTTTTTTTATACATTTATAGTAGATAAATCGTATAAAAATAAAGCATTTATAATATATTTATATCTTTATATGAATTTTAGACAAATTGAATTGATTAAGAAGTTGCTCTTGGCGTAAACAGTTATCTAAATAGATTATTTAAGCACTGGCTGGTGTTTAATAACTTCAATCATAATAAATTAGAATAAAAAGATAAGTTGAATACTTTGATAATAAGACGATGTGTTATACATTTATTGTCATTTTTGATGAGCCATACTGATGAAATTTAAATCAACTCTCGCTAGTTTAAATAACAAAGTCCACAAGAAACCTACGCAAAATCTTGTTTGTTTATTACAAAACACTTTATATAACAAAAATTTTGTGAAACGTGTTTTTCATTTCTCGTCTAAATTATTGAATGTATCATGTCTATTTGACGTTTTGAAGAACTAGCAATAGATACTAAACTTAAACAATGTTAAACATACAAAACTTAATAGCCATCTGTATCAAAAGTCTATCAGTAAAACAATTATTAAATGCTTTCAAATAAAAACTATATAATTAAAGTGTAGTTAAGCGTTAACTTTGCTTTATTTACTAGTCAAAAAATTGGTATCTTTCTTGAAATTTTACTGTAATTAACTGTAAACTGTATCAGAATATAAACGAAACAAAAAATCAACTTAAATGTTCAGATAATTTCGGTAATTGAGAGGATAACAAGTTTTATTACTTGTTACTTGAATTAAGTATTAAAAGAGTAGTTACAATAGTGTGTAAAAGAATTATTAATTATTATTTGATTATGTACTATAGACGCCTTTCTCTTGTTTAATTCACTCTTGAAATAATTTGTTCTAAACTTCTATCTGACGTTTATATTTATTTCTCTTTAATAATTTCTTATGTTACTACTGACAAAGAACTACATTTTAATAATTACTTAACGTCATATTAAAACATGACCGCAAAAAATTCAAAGCAGAGTGAAGTAAAAGTGACCTTAATTCTAGTAATTCTTATCCATTATCAAACTACACTCCGCTAGGACTTCTATTTTTAAACGAATTTTATAGCGATCAAATGTGTAAATAAAGATGAGAATTGTTTTCATGATTGTTTGGTTGGTAGTTACTAAACTTTTACACAAATTAAATGTATATGTGTTGTTCATGAATTGGAAATTATGTTACATGGGATTTATAGCATAAGCAATAGCATAGGATAATAGTATTAGTGTAATGACGAACGGAAGATCAAATGAATTAAATTACTCTTCGACAAGCACTTGAAAGACTAAGACGTGATTTGCGCACCTCCGAAATTGAGCTATTGAACATGGTCCTTCGAACCGGATAAGGAGATTTAGTATTGGCAAATTGGATTTTTATCATCGGAGGTATTCGCGAGCGTCAGAAGCCGTTGGAGTCGGAAGGAATTCTCAGTGCAATTGATTTACCAGTGTCGGTGAGGCTAACGTGCGTGGCTTAGTTGCGTCTGCTCTAATTAGTGCGCGTGTGTGTGGATAAACGTTTGATCGTTTCGTATAGGAGCAACTCATAGCGCTGCAATTGATTTACCAGTGTCCGTGAGGCTAACGTGCGTTGCTTAGTGCTCTAATTAGAGCGCGTATGTGTAGATGAGCGTTTGAACATTTCGTATAAGAGCAACTCATAGCGCAGGAAACGATCGAGGAGCGTAGAAACGAGAATAGATTGATGTTATCGTCCCGAAACCGTTTAGTGTGGTTGTTTTAACGGTTAAATGTGACAGTCGTGTATCACGATCAGGTGAACGACCAAGGTGACGCCACTTGGATCGAGCGTTGAACTTAGCGTTGCGTAGTGTTTCGTTTAAGGTAACTCACGAGAGTAACAAGTTGAGTGCCTCAAGTGCCGCAAGGAATTGCGTGGAGCTCAAGGACAACGAACGACTCACATTTTCTATCAGTGTTAGTGACAGTTGTGCGTACAGAGAACTCATTGAGGTGCAACAAATTTTACGTGAGTACCGATAGCGTCATTTACGCCATTGTTCTGTAAGAAACCGAGAAGTAGAATGGCAACGAAAGAGAAGAGAATCCTGTTGCTAACGCGTACATACAATGATCGATTGAATGCTCTACAAGGATTTGTTAATTTTGTCACGAATTACGATGCATCAGTGCACAGTGTGGAACTGGAGACTCGTTTGCAAGGATTAGAAGAAGCAAAGTCGGCGTTTGAAGTGGCACGAGATAAATTTTTACACGAAAACGAGGATTGTGATACGGAACAATTACGAAGAGATCGTGAGCTATTTTATGAGCAGTATTTTAGAGTGAAAGGTTTCCTAACCAACAAAGTGTGTGTGGACAATAATACGCGGTTTGAAATGAGTGCTCGTTTTGGTGGGAACAGTACCATGTCGCAAACGATGCATGGAGCGTCGAGAGTGAATCTGCCAAAGGTGGAATTACCAATCTTCAATGGCGACATAACGCATTGGCTCACATTTAAAGACAGATTTACATCGATGGTGCATGAGGCCGATTTATCTGACGTGTCAAGGCTTCAGTATTTGCTAACGTCTCTAAAAGGAGAAGCAGCCTCACAGTTTGATCATGTGCAGTTGATCGATGATAATTATGCCAGCACCTGGAAGGCCCTTACGGATCGCTACGATAATTCTAAGCTACTCAAGCGAGAGTATTTCAAGGCGTTGGTATACCTGGAGCCGATGACGTCAGTGTGTGCAGGAGAGCTTACGCGTGTAGTGAACGAAGTAAAGCGTTTGGTCCGAGGAATGGAGCGGTTGAAGGAACCAATCAATCGTTGGGATACGCCGTTAGTGGTGCTGCTCATGCTTAAGCTTGACAAACAGCTGTTATTGGAGTATGAGAAGGCGTCAGCAGCTTCGATGGATGACTCATACAAGATACTGATGGAGTTCCTCGAGAAGGAGATCATGGCATTCAACAGCGCCTCGCTTCATAGTACCGCAGTTATCACAACAAAACCGGCAAGTAACAACAAACAAACAATGTCTAATAATGTGTTTTCTAGTCTTCCAGGCAAGCCGTCTGGAAGGCCACTGTGGCGAAACCATTATTCAAGAGGTCCTCAAAATGCTGCAATGGCGTGTACGGCAGAAGCACGAGTGGAAAATGTGGTTCGATGTTCGGTATGTGGCGAGAATCATCATTTGGGATCCTGTCCAACGTTTGAGAAGATGACTGTCGATGAGCGTCAACGTGTTGTTGCAACGGGAGGCTTCTGCTTCAATTGCTTGAAGGGAAACCATCGTGTACGGTTTTGCAGAAGCAGTGCAAGGTGCAAGGGTTGCAAGGGACGACATAACACCCTTATGTGTCGACGACCAACGGAACAATCTGGCTATAGTAGTAATGTGAGCCTTCAAGAAGCAGGACCGTCATCGAACAAGCAGAAGGAATCGATGATCAATGCCATGATGCGAAGTGATGCTAAGAGGAGTATGGTGTGGCTGTCTACGGTCCAGGTTTTGATCAGTAACTCCTGGGGTGCGGATGTTCCTGTTAGAGCTCTCCTCGACCAAGGATCGCAATGCAATTTCATATCAGAAGCAGCTGCGCAACAATTAAGGCTGAAGAAAAGGCGTGTACATAGACCGCTTTCTGGTGTTGGAGCGTCAGTGTTCAACGTAGAAACTCTGGTGTCAGTTGGCGTAAAATCCCGAATTTCTTCGTATGCGACGTGTTTGGAATGTTTGGTGTTGCCGAAGGTCACGGCGAGATTTCCCGCGCAGTACATAAATGTAGAAGGTTGGAAAATTCCAGAACATTTGCCGCTAGCAGACCCAGGGTTCAACCAACCGGAGAAAATAGATCTACTGATCGGTGCGGAAATATTTGGAGAGTTGCTACAGCAAGGCCAGCTAAGATTGGCACCCCATCTACCCATGCTATTTGAAACGAAACTGGGTTGGATAATAAGTGGACGAGAAGAGGGTACAAGACATTACGAAGCGGCAGTAACACAAGCTAATTACTTATTATGCGAGGAGAATTTGAATGCGGCCATGGAGAAACTCGTAATGCTCGAGAATATACCGGATGAGAGAGTTCAGTCCAGCGACGAAGAAGCTATGGAACGGTGGTATCAAGAAACGACCACCCGAGAGAAAACTGGACGTTATGTAGTTGAACTCCCCAAGCAACCACAGTTCGAAGACGGTTTTGGTGACTCCATGCAAGGAGCCGTAAAAAGGTTTGCAGCATTAGAAAGACGTTTGGCTCGAGACCACAACCTTAAGGAGCAATACAATGAGTTTATGGAAGAATATTTGCGGCTAGGACACATGACTGAAGTGTCAACCATCGGGAAGGAGAATAAGGAGGGAATTTGCTACTATTTACCTCACCACGCGGTGTTGAAGCAAGCGAGCACAACTACAAAATGTCGCGTGGTATTTGATGCTTCGTATAAAACCAGCACGGGAATATCATTAAATGACATTCTCTTGAACGGCCCACTGCTACAAGACGATATAGTATCGATTCTTCTTCGCTTCAGGATGAAAAGAATAGGGGTTGTTGCCGATGTTGAGAAAATGTACCGGCAGGTGCTGGTGTCATCGATGGACAGAAATTTACAACGCATTCTCTGGAGGAGGGAAGGATCGGAAAGCATTTCAATTTTTAGATTGAACACCATCACGTACGGAACTGCCTGCGCTCCGTATTTGGCTATTCGAACCCTGCGGAAAATATTCGAAGACAATGAAGCAACCCACCCGAAGGCTATGCTGTGGTACAACGATTTTTACGTCGACGACCTGCTCAGTGGTGCTGATACTGTAGAGGAAGTTCGTGAGATACAAGGTCAACTGTGTGCGATGCTTGCGGCAGCTGGTTTTAAACTACGGAAATGGGCTTCGAATGCTCCAAACGCTTTGAAGAATGTTGTAAGAGAAGACCAAGCCATGAGCGATGAGGTGAACATCGAGGGAGCAGGAATTGGCACGTTGGGACTGGTGTGGAAGCCAAACCTCGATGTGTTCAGCATACGTGTCCCTACTATAGATGCATCTAAACCAATCACGAAACGAAACGTATTGAGTAACTTAGCAAAGATGTATGATTTTATTCCCCCTCGAGCTCCGCATTTCGGTGGATTATGGGAAGCTGCTGTACGATCCATGAAGCTTCACCTACGACGCGTAACAGGAGACACACCGTTGACGTACGAAGACATGACGACCTTGCTGGCTGAAATAGAAGGATGCTTGAATTCACGCCCGATCACTCCGTTGTCCGATGATCCTGCGGATTTGGAAGCGCTAACCCCCGGGCACTTCTTAACTGGTTCTAACATGCAGCAACTACCAGATCGCGACGTGAAAGATATTCCTGAAAATCGGTTGAATCATTGGAGAGCAACGCAGCAACGCGCTCAACATTTTTGGGATCGATGGCATAGGGAATATTTGCAACAATTGAATGCGAGAACCAAGTGGAACGGCAATGCTACGGAGATTAAACCGGGAATGATGGTAATAATTCGCGAAGATAACGTTGCGCCATCGAAATGGCCGTTAGCAAGAGTAAAGGGAGTTCATCCAGGGAAAGATAATGTAGTACGAGTAGTAACATTACGAACGGCTCATTCAGATGATGTGAAAAGACCTGTTACAAAAATATGTATATTACCAATAGAAGCAGGCAAGCATGAACTCGATACCAATAGCAAGTAACAGAAGCGTACCAGAAGATACGTACAGTAATGCGTGAGGTGATATGTCGATCACAAGGAAAATAGGATAGTTGAAGTTACATGAACTATGAATTGCATGAACGAATAAGAACTTATGAACTATACGTAGATAAAAATAGGAATTTTTATGGTGGTCGGGATGTTCATGAATTGGAAATTATGTTCCATGGGATTTATAGCATAAGCAATAGCATAGGATAATAGTATTAGTGTAATGACGAACGGAAGATCAAATGAATTAAATTACTCTTCGACAAGCACTTGAAAGACTAAGACGTGATTTGCGCACCTCCGAAATTGAGCTATTGAACATGTGTTTAACAATAATCAAACTAGATTACAAGATGTTTTATTACAACAGTTTACCTAAACCTAAATTTAATCATTTTTCCACTTAATTCTATTAAATTCTTAAGCCTTAAACTTTTTATTCAATTTACAAATAAAAACCTAAAAGTCATAAGACTTATAGAATGAAAGCACCATAGCACGAACGAAGTAAAAACCCCCGATATAAAGTAAACCCTGTAAACGCTGATTAATGAGCAAAATACATTCAACCTTCGATTTGTTGAAAGCACCGGGCTCCACCATTTTGTGTGATATTTACTATCTATCTGTCGCACCCTTTCTGCACCCTTTCTCTTCACCCCACCCTCGCGCGGGGCAGACTAAATAGCTCACGTTTTAAGTGCACACCGGAAAAAAGGGACATGAAAAATGTTTTCCCCACTTTTGTAAGCCTTCTCTGGCATGAATTAATTTGGTCTTACCCGCGCAAGGAACTTACCCGCGCAAGGAAAAGCTCCACGGTTGAGCGTGGGATGAGACGCTCAGATTCAATTATCGGGATGAGAACGAGCAGCAGCAGTGGATAAAAATTAACATAATCGATTCACTATTCAATCACAGTAAATGGAAAATTCAGCATTATGCTTTTCCGGTTGTTTGTGTCGCGCCTTGCTTGGGTCCGGGACCCGATTGGCAATTTCGCAAATAATGATGGCCAAGAATTATTTATCACTGCACCTTGCCATTAAACCGAAAACCCCGCTCGATCTAGGCCAGATCTAAATGTTAGATGAACACACACACACACACAGCATACATAGGCCGATTCTCTCGTTGAGCAGTTGATTTAATATGGCCGCACAGCTTTTCCAACTGCCCATTCCGAGGGAAATATGCGCGATGGTGCCGCATTTATCAATTCACCCCGGTCAACCCGGTGCTGCAAGTGGAATCGAATTAGCGAGCAATTATAAGCCTAATAGAGTTACTAACGAGTCGCGGTTATATACTCGCGCGCTACCGTGTACCATAAATTACTTATGCAAACCCGGGCGGGTGCCAAGTGTGCCAAATATTTGGCTTGTTGGCACCTTGGCACCAGCCGGGTGTCGGTCGGCTGTGGAATGCGATAAAATCGATAAGTGGTGGCTGGTGGGTAGCGAACCGTAGTCACCATTATGGGGCGAATATACGGCACGATATGGTGCGCTCCGAACCGGAAACAAGCCGCGGACCCGCGGACGATTATTACTGGAGTTTATTTGCAGCTTTCGGGGTAGATGATTTTCATTTATGAGGACTTGTTGTGGGGCGCGTTGTTTTGAGCGGACCGGTTTCTACGACGATTCAATTGGATGTGTTTGTGTGGATGGTTTAGCGAGTTTTACTTGACTAAACAGTTTAAAAACAATTGATACAAATACTGGTACCGCTTGTGGGGATGTTCTCGGTTCTCGGTAAAACAATATTGCTCATAAAAATTCAATCATTTCCTCCCCGTTCGTTTTGTTTTAACGACCTTCAATAAAAATGCTAAACTTCCCATCAGCTAATAGCTAATGTTCGCCATCAACAACATCATGTGAATGGCATAAAACCGTTCAATTTAATAATTGTTATTTAGTGTGCGACTAATTTAAAAAGTAGCAACAATTCTAGGTTGCCAGCTGATGTCCCATAATTATTTTGTAATGGTTTTTTTAGACACTTGGAGAACTCAGAATGCTAGAACTACATTTACATTTGACGAGCGAATTGTTGCTACAACTATCATTGATCGTCACATCTAAGTAGACATCCAACAAAACATCCAAGTAGTAGATCCCAAAAACATCCAAGTAGTCGATGGAAGCAACGGTTCCTTTGTGGCGAATCTAAATTTGAAGAGGTCATTAGTGGGAATGATCGTGAAATTGACTTTTAGATCGCTTTTGGTATTGTAGACAACAGAAACAAGTCCATGAGGGCTCTTAGACTACGAGAACTTGTGTTTGATGATGCCACTACAGTTATGAGATCTTTTGGTAAATAAGACATGCATGATGAAGCCTATTATAGATATATTTTTCTTCTTCTTGGTTCTTGGTGAAGTCCTTGGAGTTCCTGATGAGGTCTGAGTCCGGCATGCTCATCGCAATCATTACATCCTTCCGATTTGATAGATAAGAACTTTTCGAAAATGTCTATTTGGGTACGAGGTCTCTTGGTTGACAGGTTCCTTCGATCGTGAGTAGCTTATAGCGACCTTTTTGACTATGAGACCTCATGGTACACCAGGTCTCTTCGTTTCTGACCTCTCTTCTACTATGAGATTTCTTGGATTTCGTGGTAAATACGGTAGCGGGACTGATGTTCTCCACGTACGCAGCACTTCTCAAACTACGGGGTAATAAACAAGTCAATAAAAGCCAGTTATGGCAGGAGAATAACCTAGAGAAGTTGTAGAACCAAAGAGGCAGAATAACAGGATAACAAATCCTTCTCGATGTTGTAGGCTATTGCGACTTCGAAATTGCCGAGATTTCGCAGCCTAGACCTCTTGATAGATAAGGCTGCTTCAAATACGAAGTATCTTAGTGATCATAGATGCTCCAACTTTGAAGTCTCTTGGAAGATGACGAAGTCTCTTCAATTTCTCTTAGTTCTCTTAGTACATGATGCCCCTTCTATTACGAGATCTTTTAATACGGGAAGCTTAGTAGACGAGGTCTCTTAAAATCCGAAGACTCTAAGGTTCTAATACTAGGAGATCTATTGGAAGATAAGGCTGGAACGAGACGAGAAACGTTGGTCCATGACACTCTTGCCACCTAGCACTGATGATGTAACCAACGAACTAACTAAATTAAACTTCATTCTCTTTACTTACATCCGGCAACGATTGATATCATCAAATCTATGTATGACTGTACGTTTTCATGAGTTAAGTATATGAATAAAGATGAGTTGCTTCAGCAATGTAGCTGTCGAAACGAAATCAAAACCTCCCTACAAAAATAATGTCCGCCCCTGCCACACTCGTGCGATGAAAAATCGTTTGTAGAATTGTTTTTAATTCGAACACATTTACTTCCGCGCCGAGCGATTCTTTTGCCGTCTCTCACCGTGGATATTATTATCGTTATTATGGGTACGGAAAAGTTACACATTAAACGCCGTGAAGGAAAAGCCTGGTCTCCGAAAAGCACAACCGACCGACAACGACGCAATTTCCCACCCACTTACTATTATTCATCTCGATTTCATACATCTTTGATGTGTGGGTGGGTGTGGGTTTGTGTCTCTGTATATACATTTAGATTACGGAGGGTGGCAAAAGAAAATGCCGCATCCCGATCGTGGCCTCCGCCGACTTCGTGCGACTTTAGCTTGGCGACTTTCCAACATCAAAGACTTCCTTTAAGGGAAGAACGAGAGAGAGAAAGATAGGGACAGAGAAGGATGATTTAGAGATTGTTTTAATGAAAATTTACACAACTGGCATTAATAATTCCATCCGTACGGGGGAGCGTTCTTTATTTGTTTCCGCCATTGCGCTACCAGCGCTTCGGATTCCGTCCCTTTGGAGCAGTTTTCTGGGCTGTCTTTTATTGAAATGATACGTTACGAGCTTACCAATACAAATGGAAAGGATATGGGATTTGGGCTTGCTATTGGCATGTTTACCAAATGGGCGGCACGATCCGACGAAACCGCTTGAATTGAATTCATTATATTGATGTGAAGAAAACCATCTGATACGAGTTCCTCGGAACCGTCGTGATTATTGCCACTTTATGGGTTTCGGTAGGAGGAAGAGGAGGACATAAAATTTCCCCGTCACAATTTCTACATTCACAGACCATCATGGTTTTATTTGTGGAGGAGGGTATCGTTTTAGGCAGAAATTGATTTGCAAAGAAAATAGTTTTATTAAGAGCTTTTCCATTTTCTTCTTTGGTTTGGCTGTAATCAAACGCGAGCTTTGGTTGCTATGAGCCCTTTTTCTTTGTATTTGTTAGGGCAGACAGAGCCTACTGCGAAAGATAGACAGGACAGGAGATGCTATTTACTATTAGCTTTCCTTTTAGCAGTAAGGCTAGATAAGACCGGCCAAGGCGTCTTCTGTCGGCAAGGACAAAACAACATACACATTGCGAACCGCCTAGGCCCCATTTCGGGAGGTCCATTAAGGGGGGTTTGCTTTCATAATAGATTCGTCCGTCCGTCCGATTTCTATTTGCTTTTGATGAGATAACAAAACTCGAAATTGAGGCCACCAGAACGGTTTCTTCGAGCGGAAATGTAAAATAATCATTCGTTACAATAGCCTCATTTGTTGGACTAGAAGAAGCGAAACCGCAGGCTTATACTCTCTTTACTAGCAAGGCATCGTAGAATTGGAGGTTATGTATCGAAGTCTCGAAACTCGATACTCAAACTCCATGCACGATTCATATTTCTGCCACGCTGCAAGTGAGATGGTCATTTGTAACAAATTTTGCCATCTGATGCATATCCTGCACAGTCTCTACGTGACGTTTTTCGCTGATTTCTCCTCTCTCCATTTATCCGAAAGGAACAGATCAAATCGATGCATCAAACTTCTGACAAACAATCGAAGGATACAAGATTGAGTTTAAGGTTCATTTATTTAGGTAATATAAAAAAAAAATACGCTTCGTTATCAACGATAGGGAAATGCATTTTAGTTTAAAGTATAATGAAATGTTGGAAATATTAACTAACGCGAAACAAAATATGTTCTTCATCTACTAACGTAAACCTATGGATGGAACTCAATGACTCGTTGCTTTTTAGAATGAGCGGTCTACACGTATGTATCGGCGGTGCCTTGGCAGTAATTGGCCGTACAAAATTGTACCCGTACACAACGCAATACGAAGAGTGCATTATTGCGATGCGGTGGAATAACTGCATCCAGCAAGAAATGGGAAAGATTACTCTATCATCTATGTGTTGCAATTTTGTGCGTCGGTTTACAGTTATTTGTTGAATTGGGAATAGCGTAGCTGCTTTGTCTAATTATCTTTCTTATTTTCCTTAGCGTCCAGCTTTTGCAGCTTCTTTGTGTGCTCCTTTTCGTCGGCGGTATCCTCCTCTTTGCCCATTAGCGCGCGCTCGTCCTCGTCGATGCGTGTTTTATCGACTGGGTACAACCTGGATTGAAGAAAAATTGTTAAATACACATTGCGATTCGGTCTGACCAAACGCTGAGCTTACCATCGTTGGTATAAGTACACCAAGAACACGACATCGTCCCGGAAGCAGGCGAATCGGTGCGCAGTTGGCATCGTTATGATGAAGGCAAACACGTCGTCGATGAAAGTGTTGAACGATTTGTACATAAACACACGCCACGGTAGCGCCGCGACCGATTTAAGCTTGTAGTTGATGAACAGTTGAGGTAACATGAAGAGGAACCCGAATGCATACACTCCATTCGCCATTGAACTGATGGTCCACGAATACCAACTGAAAGAGGATAGATAGTTCACTGTTTAAGATCATCTGCAGCCGATTGCATCGAATTACCCGATACTAACCTCTTGTGGGGAAGATAAAGCAACGAATATATCGCTCCAGCAACGCACAACGGATACAGCAGGTAGCTTAAATACTGCATCGCTTCCTTATCCAGCTCCAGCGTATTGTTTTCCTGCGTTTTTATATCGCTCGGCACATCCGATTCGCTCTCGTCCGAACGGAACCGGATCCCTTGGCGAAGACTAACATCTAGTTTAAGGATTTTCTTCGCCTTCCACACCTCAATTAGCGTGCCAATGCCGGTCGGTAACAGGATAAGAAGCGACGTTTCTTCGTCCAACAGATAGAGGAATATTATAATGTGGCTGAACGTTCGCCACAGCGTACTTCGCAACGATAGCCCGGCATAGTGGCGTTTGTGCTTCCAGAATAGGATATCGTTTTTGAATGAAAGGAAATCTATCAGAAGCTGTAAGAAGGATGGACATCGGGCTTATTATAACATTGATTTAGAGTATATTAATAGAATGCTTACGTGAACGCTACTGATGATGATTGTTCCACACAGCAGATACACATTCGTGTCAGAAAAGATTGATTTCACCTGTAATGCGTAACATAGAATTAGAAATCCGCTTCAAGATCCCCACAATAATGCAGATACTGCAATACCTCATCGATATCCTTCTCGCTGAAACCCAACCTCGTCAGATCCGACATGGCGCGTTCGATTTGAGCCAACATCTTGATTTTACCAACCGAGCTAGGAGCGTAGTGCACGGTTACACTGGCCTCCGCTACGTTCGGATCGATTTCCACCAGATCGGCAAGCTTTTCTTTGGCAAAATCGTTCCGAATAATGGGCATTACAAGATTGTCCGGTGTGATGCGAATGTCGCGTGCCAGCTCGGCCGGCACATCCCTCGGCGACACGGAAAATGGTTCGGTAATGATGTGGATGAACACATTTTGCCGAATGTGAGCGACGCGCTTTTGATTCACAGATTTATTGGGCCTTTTCGTTGGTCCCTGTAGGAAATGTGTCGTTGGTAAATAATTAGTCCAATTGACCTTTAGGTCAGAAGGCATCGTGCGGCCATAGAAGTAAGAGGAAGCAGCAAATAATGCATCCCTTGCTGGTACCACCTACCTTATCATTCAACAAATTGATTGTAGTTGTTTTAGGTACCATATAGTGCGTTAGGCCAAACTTTTTGATCACCGATGTGCTCTGGCTTCTTACGGTGTCCCAGTCCAACGATTTGGCACCTTTCGTCAGTACAGCAAACATGTACAGCGTCCCATTCGAACGCGTCTCTTTCGGTAGCTTGATCGTGTATGTTCTAAAACAAGGAAAAGGGTACATTTGAACAGGTTCTTTTCGTTTTACATTTGATTCGCTCGCTACTCACTTCTCTAGCTCGATGAACGGATCGAACGGATTGACGGTGCCCAGCTTGGTCACCTTGTTCCCGTTCGTAGGGTTTGCCAGCGGGGAAGTGTACAGCGATAGCTGCAGGAACTTGCCTTTGGTCAGCTGAGACTGGTAACAGGGCGTATCGGTACATTGCGGTGCCCGAAACAGCATGTAAAGTGTATACGTGGAATGTAAAATATAACACAGGAAAACAATGCCACAGATCGACGATAAGGACATCAGCTTCATCTTGTCGTCCGATGGCAGGTACTGGGAGGGAATCGTTAAAATAACCTTTGCTGAGCTGCGCTACACTAAATTACTTATTACATGTTATCACAAAACGTGTTTTCTTAATGAAAAAAGCAATTAGTCTTTCGGCGAGTGATGCTTTTCCTTCCCGGTTCGATTTTGACAACAAATCGCAGCGTTTGTTTACGTACGAGAGCACACTGGGATAGCATGTAGTCTAACTATGAAATTTTGTTTTTAATTTAAACAAATTATAACGTTTCTACGTACAATTTACAATTCATTATCGATGATTAGAAGAACCATATTTTTTCTTGTTATTTTGTTTCGTTTATCGATGAATTTGTGCATGAAAATAATAATAACTTCCGAGGTAGTGCGTTTGATTGTAGCACATTTTTCACCAGGCAGTACACGTCAGCTTGACATTGGAAATCGTTTTGGAAGAAAATAACAACAAATCATTTTCCTGTGCAGCTTCTTCTATTTACACCAAAGTAAATCACAAAAAGATACAAATTTTCTATTTTTCAGCCATATTACTAAGTACGCAACAATGGGAAACAAACAAGTGAAGCAACATTTTGAGACTGCGAAGAAAACGGGTGTGCTGAAGATATCTCTACTACGACTGGACGAGTTTCCATCCGCATTGAAAACATTCCCGAACGTGCTGAAAACATTGGACATTTCGGAAAATCGATTCACAATATTGCCGGAAGACATTGCGAAATTCACCCTCCTCAAGCATCTGAACGCTAGCGGAAACAAAATAGCCGATGTTCCCGAGTGTATCGGAGTGCTGGTCAAGCTGGAAACTCTGAACATGATGAACAATCTGCTTACGACCGTACCGAGAAGCCTGTCGAGCTGTACCCATCTGAAGCAAGTAATCCTCAGCAACAATCAGATCAGCACGTTCCCGGTAGTATTCTGCGAGCTGAAGCAGCTGGATCTGCTGGACTTGTCGAGGAACAAAATAACAGAAGTACCACCCGAGGTAAAATCGCTGCAGGTGACCGAGTTGAACTTGAACCAAAACCAAATCACCATCGTCGCAGAGGAGATAGCCGACTGTGCTAAGCTAAAGACGCTACGGTTGGAGGAGAACTGTTTGCAGATATCGGCCATACATCCGAGAATTTTGATCGAATCGAAAGTTTGCAATCTTTGCGTGGATGGTAATCTTTTCAACTCGAAGCAGTTTAACGAACTGCAAGGATACGACGCGTACATGGAACGGTACACGGCGGTTCGGAAAAAGATTTCCTAAGCCGTTCACGTCACACAACAACGATGATTAACTCGACCCCAGCCAGGAGGGCCACTATTGGATGTAATTTATTGCAAAAAAAAGCGATCGATATGAAACTGTTTTGGTAACTCTGTTGTGTGCCCATCATCACCCGTCACCATCTTTTTATCGAAATGTAATGCAACGATAATGTTCTTGTACACACACCACCGTTTGTTGATAGATCTATATAGTCGGTAAGACGTGGCTAGCAAAATTGCGCTGATATGCTGATGTAAAAGAACAATCTGTTATCATTTGCATTGTTTTGAAGCAAACCGTGTTTCGTGTATGTCGTGTAATGTTTTGGAAATCTATCATCTTTAGTAAATAAATCAATTATATCATTCAAAACGGTCTTAAAATTAGTTACATTACATTAGAGAACATGAACTAACGAAAAGCACGGAAATATTTAAAAAAGTGATAAAAAAAACTGAAATATTTCGAATGTTGCATGTTCGAACCTTTCAAATCCATGTTCGAATGTGCTGAAATGCTCCGTCTCGTTTTTACTCTCGCTCTAGTATCATTCTTTCTCAACTACACTCAAAACTATGGGACAGGAACTTCGTCAACATATTTTATAATGTTATTCTTCTATGAAGCATTTCCTTTTTCTGGTAATTCGATTCTATTTTAAAAGACAAAATTCAATCATAAAATTCTAAAAAATATTTTTAAAATCCCTTCCACCCCTTTTTAGTAATTGTTTACGGTGGAAAATGGGATCACCTATCACAGGCCATAACGCACTATGCGACTCGCTGCATTCCCCACGGTGGTCAAATTTAATAAAAATAAGCTGCACACACATTCAGCAAATAAGACAATTTTTTTACGACAGCGGAAAAGGTAAGAGGTGTTTCTGTGCGTGCTCCGCAAAACAAGCAGTTTTTTGGGTAGAAAACGCAACTTCTTCTTCAATTTTTAAAGCTGCAGTACTTTTAAAGCAAGCAATACTTTAGCTAAGCAATAGAAATGTTGTGAAAATAGTGAAAAACAGTGAAACAATTTCGTTGCCTAGCTGCCCGTCTGTTCTTTTGGCAACGCGTCACCATTGGCAACAGCGCGTTATTTGTTTCATCATCTGCCAGTGTGTTGATTTTCGCTTTTTGTTTCCCTTTTTTTCGTGATTATTTACAGTGTGCATAGCGTCCAGCTATAAAGGGGATCGGTGCGTGCGTGTGTGTGTGCGTGAAAATAGCTATTGTGTGTGCGTGTCACAAAGGGGGCACGCCGTGATTCCGTTGTACACCCTTGATCCTTCCCACCTTTCTTCAGAGAACATTCCCTAGTGCGTGCGGTGTGTGTGTGTGTTTGTGCGTGTGTGGCCGCGGAGAAGCGTCGCGTCGTTTACGCCGATTTTGGCGTACTTTTTGTGGTATATAAGAAAACAGAAAGTGTGCGTTTGAAGCGTGTAATCATTCCCTAGAAGCGTGTTGCACCAACAGACGGCATCATGTTTGATGTGTTCGGATCCGTGAAGGGTCTGCTGAAGCTAGACCAGGTGTGCATCGATAACAACATCTTCCGGCTGCACTACAAAGCGACGGTCATCATCCTGATTGCGTTCTCGCTGCTAGTCACCTCGCGACAGTACATCGGTGATCCGATCGACTGCATCGTGGATGAGATTCCGCTGAACGTGATGGACACGTACTGCTGGATCTACTCGACTTTCACCATCCCGAACCGACTGACCGGTATCGCCGGCAAGGACATCGTGCAGCCGGGAGTAGCGAGCCACGTCGATGGGCACGATGAGGTGAAGTACCACAAGTACTACCAGTGGGTGTGCTTCGTCCTGTTCTTCCAGGCCATGCTGTTCTACGTGCCCCGGTACCTGTGGAAGACGTGGGAGGGGGGCCGCATCAAGATGCTGGTGCTAGACCTTAACATGCCCATCATGAACGAGGAAGCGAAGGAGCGCAAGAAGATTCTGGTCGAGTACTTTGCGGACAACATCAAGGGACACAACTTTTACGCCATGCGGTTCTTCTTCTGCGAGGTGTTGAACTTTGTCAACGTGCTCGGTCAGATCTACTTTATGGACTTTTTCCTGGACGGCGAGTTCTCGACGTACGGCAGCGATGTGGTACGCTTCACCGAGATGGAGCCGGAAGAGGGTGACCAAATGTACCTTCCACAAGTACGGTCCGTCGGGAAGCGTGCAGAAGTTTGACGGTCTGTGCGTACTGCCGCTAAACATCGTGAACGAAAAGATCTACGTGTTCCTGTGGTTCTGGTTCATCCTGCTCACCATCCTGACCGGCATCTCACTACTGTACCGCTTTGCCGTGATCATGATGCCGAAGCTGCGGCTGCTGATGCTGCGCGCCCGGTCCCGGCTGTCGTCGCACGAGGAGGTAGAGCTGATCTCTTCCTGGTGCCAGATGGGCGATTGGTTCATACTGTACCAGCTGGGCAAGAATATCGATCCACTGATCTACAAGGAGATCATCTGTGAGCTCGCCCAGAAGGTCGTGGGCAAGGAGATCGTATAAATTCGCGCACAGCACACCCGATTTCCTTTCCTTCCCGGCTGCGCTATCAACTCCGCAATCGAGTAGAGGGAGACAAAGAAAAGGAAGTAGAAGAAGAAAAATGCCGAATGAATCATTGAACCTAAATCTACTCTCTGCAAGAGCACCAACGTTTCTTCTGCATCTCGCGTCGTCATATTCCTCATCCAGTCATGCACATCCAGAGTCTCAAGAAGGTAACGCGCAGAGCACAGCACAGTACCGGGCAACCACAGCGATTCGCGAGGTTGAAGAGATGTCGAAGATATTCAACCCCCACACACATACACCGAGCCAACCAGCCAGCCAGCATCCTCTTCTCAACGAACCATCTTCATAGGACAGGAATTGGAAACAACAGACACGACGAAACACATCATCTTCTACCCCGGGGTTCGCTGCTTCATCGTCGTCATCTTGCTCGACCCGACGAGCGGCGGTGCAGGATAGAACTCGATACAGGTAAGCACGAGACAACATAAGAACACATTAGCCCAAGCGCACATCCTCTCTCTCGGTTTCGCTTTAGATCTGCTGCTTCGTCTGCGGCTGTGTACCGAAAGAAGTGCAGAAGGAAATATGGGATGAATTGGTGTTGCGAGGGTGTGTATGTAGATATGCGAGGAAGAGCCTCGAGAAGCCTTTTTATATCTGCAGGCGAAAGCGCACTACTCGGCTCTGCACGGCGCGCGGATGGTTAAATTATTGGCATTTCCTCTTTACGCCCCGGTGTGCCGGTGTGGTCTGTACAAACTTCTTTTTTGGAGATTCCTTTTCGGCGCAGGGAGGCCAAACGTATTCGTTATTCCCCCATCAATCGCTTTTCGGTTTGGGGATTTTTTGAATATGCATAAGCACGACCGATCGCGCACGAATGATTCATATTATGTTGTTAGAAGAGAAAGAATTTAAATACGGCATGAATCATGTGCGAATCGGGGACATTTTTTGGGCTGGATTTGGGTCGCACGGGAAGATGAGCTATCTTTAACATTCTTTCATTCTTTACGGTCGTCAAGAGAGAGAGAGAGAAGACTCACGATTGCTAGCAATAAATCTTATAATCGTCACTCAAGTGTCGTGGCCCGATCGCATCGAATAATCCCTTCAATGCAGATAAGATATCGATACAGGGTTGTGTTGCAGCGAAGAAGCGATAATCGATCATTCAAAGCGAAAAAGGCCAAATAGAGGATAAGATAAGGAGGAGGACAGAGCGCAGAAAAAGAGGACACTGCAGACCGTTGTCGCAGACCGCGTAACCTGTTTCGAGACGACGACAACGCGTTAAGATGCATTTCATGTAGAGATCTTGGTGACCGGACTTTAGCCTTTTTGGCTGCGTTGAACCGCCGTGCGTCGTACAGTCGAAGGCTTTCGCTCCGCGTTGAGAAGAGCGCGCACACGATCCACACGATCCGACCAGCCAGCTCCGACGCTCATCTTGCAGGGGCGCGCGCTCGTGCGCTGTTGCCGTCATTTCCATTCCCGGAGAGAGCATAGACACCCCCGGCCGAGTGTGTATAGAGTGGCTGGCGGCGTGTGATGGTGCTTCATGATGGCGTTATTGCCACACAAGCTTGTTATGTTCTTTTTCGCCCGTTCTGCGTGAAGAAGCAAACCATCGGGAGGCGGGAGGGTTCGAAGAGGACTTGCAACTGGAGCACGAAGATGTGCAGGAGAAAGAGAAGAAGCGAGTGGGTGAGAGAAGGTGGAAGAATAACAACACCACCACCACCACCACGAGGGCAACGTCAGCCCACCGTCACCGTGTCCGTCGCCGCCGATCGCAGAGGTTCCCGGCTGTCGATCGCGAAGTCGCACCACCAGGGTCGAACTCGGGAAGAAAGGCCAGTGGAGAAACAGAGAGCGAGAAAACACACACACAAAACGGCCAACTCGTTGTGGGCTCTTCTGGACGAGCTCGCGCGGTTCCCATGGTTGGTATGGTGTGTGCATCCGCGATCGATACGATACGGCGTGATGTTTTGGTGGGGCGCATGAGGGTGAACCTG
>KZ061817.1:239508-273745 GCA_002091835.1 Anopheles maculatus
CGCGGCGATCCGATGGCGCGCGTGTTTCCGAAGGTGACCAAATGTACCTTCCACAAGTACGGTCCGTCGGGAAGCGTGCAGAAGTTTGACGGTCTGTGCGTACTGCCGCTAAACATCGTGAACGAAAAGATCTACGTGTTCCTGTGGTTCTGGTTCATCCTGCTCACCATCCTGACCGGCATCTCACTACTGTACCGCTTTGCCGTGATCATGATGCCGAAGCTGCGGCTGCTGATGCTGCGCGCCCGGTCCCGGCTGTCGTCGCACGAGGAGGTAGAGCTGATCTCTTCCTGGTGCCAGATGGGCGATTGGTTCATACTGTACCAGCTGGGCAAGAATATCGATCCACTGATCTACAAGGAGATCATCTGTGAGCTCGCCCAGAAGGTCGTGGGCAAGGAGATCGTATAAATTCGCGCACAGCACACCCGATTTCCTTTCCTTCCCGGCTGCGCTATCAACTCCGCAATCGAGTAGAGGGAGACAAAGAAAAGGAAGTAGAAGAAGAAAAATGCCGAATGAATCATTGAACCTAAATCTACTCTCTGCAAGAGCACCAACGTTTCTTCTGCATCTCGCGTCGTCATATTCCTCATCCAGTCATGCACATCCAGAGTCTCAAGAAGGTAACGCGCAGAGCACAGCACAGTACCGGACAACCACAGCGATTCGCGAGGTTGAAGAGATGTCGAAGATATTCAACCCCCACACACACATACACCGAGCCAACCAGCCAGCCAGCATCCTCTTCTCAACGAACCATCTTCATAGGACAGGAATTGGAAACAACAGACACGACGAAACACATCATCTTCTACCCCGGGGTTCGCTGCTTCATCGTCGTCATCTTGCTCGACCCGACGAGCGGCGGTGCAGGATAGAACTCGATACAGGTAAGCACGAGACAACATAAGAACACATTAGCCCAAGCGCACATCCTCTCTCTCGGTTTCGCTTTAGATCTGCTGCTTCGTCTGCGGCTGTGTACCGAAAGAAGTGCAGAAGGAAATATGGGATGAATTGGTGTTGCGAGGGTGTGTATGTAGATATGCGAGGAAGAGCCTCGAGAAGCCTTTTTATATCTGCAGGCGAAAGCGCACTACTCGGCTCTGCACGGCGCGCGGATGGTTAAATTATTGGCATTTCCTCTTTACGCCCCGGTGTGCCGGTGTGGTCTGTACAAACTTCTTTTTTGGAGATTCCTTTTCGGCGCAGGGAGGCCAAACGTATTCGTTATTCCCCCATCAATCGCTTTTCGGTTTGGGGATTTTTTGAATATGCATAAGCACGACCGATCGCGCACGAATGATTCATATTATGTTGTTAGAAGAGAAAGAATTTAAATACGGCATGAATCATGTGCGAATCGGGGACATTTTTTGGGCTGGATTTGGGTCGCACGGGAAGATGAGCTATCTTTAACATTCTTTCATTCTTTACGGTCGTCAAGAGAGAGAGAGAGAAGACTCACGATTGCTAGCAATAAATCTTATAATCGTCACTCAAGTGTCGTGGCCCGATCGCATCGAATAATCCCTTCAATGCAGATAAGATATCGATACAGGGTTGTGTTGCAGCGAAGAAGCGATAATCGATCATTCAAAGCGAAAAAGGCCAAATAGAGGATAAGATAAGGAGGAGGACAGAGCGCAGAAAAAGAGGACACTGCAGACCGTTGTCGCAGACCGCGTAACCTGTTTCGAGACGACGACAACGCGTTAAGATGCATTTCATGTAGAGATCTTGGTGACCGGACTTTAGCCTTTTTGGCTGCGTTGAACCGCCGTGCGTCGTACAGTCGAAGGCTTTCGCTCCGCGTTGAGAAGAGCGCGCACACGATCCACACGATCCGACCAGCCAGCTCCGACGCTCATCTTGCAGGGGCGCGCGCGCGTGCGCTGTTGCCGTCATTTCCATTCCCGGAGAGAGCATAGACACCACCGGCCGAGTGTGTATAGAGTGGCTGGCGGCGTGTGATGGTGCTTCATGATGGCGTTATTGCCACACAAGCTTGTTATGTTCTTTTTCGCCCGTTCTGCGTGAAGAAGCAAACCATCGGGAGGCGGGAGGGTTCGAAGAGGACTTGCAACTGGAGCACGAAGATGTGCAGGAGAAAGAGAAGAAGCGAGTGGGTGAGAGAAGGTGGAAGAATAACAACACCACCACCACCACCACGAGGGCAACGTCAGCCCACCGTCACCGTGTCCGTCGCCGCCGATCGCAGAGGTTCCCGGCTGTCGATCGCGAAGTCGCACCACCAGGGTCGAACTCGGGAAGAAAGGCCAGTGGAGAAACAGAGAGCGAGAAAACACACACACAAAACGGCCAACTCGTTGTGGGCTCTTCTGGACGAGCTCGCGCGGTTCCCATGGTTGGTATGGTGTGTGCATCCGCGATCGATACGATACGGCGTGATGTTTTGGTGGGGCGCATGAGGGTGAACCTGTTGGTGGGGCGGAACAACGTCTTTTACCACCGGTGTGAGCAAAGAACTCTACCTTTTTTTTATTTCGGGGGTATGCGTTTTCTTTTTATGAGACGCGCAACAACGGCTTCTTCCTCCTTCTCGTTGCGTTGCGTTTTGTGTGTGTGTTCCTCAGTTTGTTGACTCAAGCTCTGTCTCTCGTTTCGCTACTTGTTTCCTTCTTCGCTCGCTCGCTCCTTCTTCACCGTGTGCCGTACAAACACGGTCGTTTTTCGGTGAGATTTGTGCAGCATAATATTGATCATGCCTTTTTTCAAACACGGCGTTTCGGTGTGTGCGTGCGTACGGTCGCTTTTATGCTTTTCTTGCAGACCGACCTGCGTGCGTGCGACAAGTAACATTAACGACGACGGGCTCTCGATCGTCGACCATTTTAAAAGGCTCTCTGTGCAGTGCTGTCAAGCTGTTGCTGAGCGGGTAGATTGGTTGTAGATTGAAAGTCATCGGTTTGGAATGTGACTACCCCAAAAGAGCATATTGGCAAGTTAGCTTGTGTGTGTGTGTGTGTGTGCGTGTATGCATTGGTTGCACAGGTTTTTTGCTTCCCTTATTCGCCATTGAGCCAGCTTCGTGTCTCACGTGCGATCGCTGTACGTCGTTACGGTGATGTGTCTCGCTGCTCTTAAATGTCCGGCAATTGTCAGACTGCTCTCGCGGCTTATTATGTTTTACCGCGTAATGACTGGTGCTGCTGCACGCCCCCCCCCCTGCTTAGCCTTTGTCTACTACCCCACCTCATCGGACAAAGCAATGATGAACGAACAACAAACCAATGATAGATGTGGAGAGACAAAGGAGGAGACGAAGCTGGAGCTGGAGCTGGAGTCGGAGATGGGTTAACATTGAATTGACCCTTCGGTCGTCGGCGTCGTCGTTGCGGTTGTGTGGTGAGGTCTCTCGCAACTGGGAGGAATTTATTTTATCCTCTCTCGAACACCTAACCTACCACAGGCGCTGCGCCTACCTTCACGGTGTGGGGATCATCCAGGGGTGATGGAATTGGGATTGGTTTAAATTCGGATCCAGTCAATTTGTTACTTGGCATTCGCTACTGCAGCGCTCTGTGGCGGCAATGCTGCTACCGGTCTCTGCTCCACAGCTTGTTTAGTACTCATCTGAATAAATCGCTCGCAAATTGTCCACGCGCAACAGATGTCACGTAATCGAAAGATTGGTTCTCTAAAGCCACCATACTACGCGTGACTTTTAAGTTAAGCGATCCATCCAACACAGTCTTTTGTCTTTTTTAATCATGACTTTTAAGTACACACAAAATTTTTGGAGCATCAAAACATTCGAGATACTACGTTTGAAGTTGGTTATGATGAGATGATGATCACCAGCATCTCCACATCTTCATAGATCCAGACTCTCTTGTTAGGCTGGCTTTATTAAGTCCAAGGGTAAAGCCATATGGTCAAGCGAATCTTGGATGTCCATACGTTGCATGGGTTCGTCACTTATGCAGGGTAAGTTATTTAACCGATCTCCACTCAATCGACAATTTGCACATCTGTGTACTGATCGTTCACATTCGATGTATAATGTGTAAAGCAAATAAAGTGGTCGCTTGCTAAGCGAAAGAGAAGGCGAAGCAAAAAGGGTCCATTCCGGAGGGCAACATGGCAAATTGAATAATCGATCGCTGCAACCACCTCCTCGTCAGTAAGACACACACATGCACACGATCACGGTGGTTCGTGTAAGTATATGCACAAGACACACGCATTCCTACTCACAACCACATTTAACTGCAATCAGAGTTGCAAATAAAGCAAGCAACTCCTGGTGAAGCCTTGTGTCCAACTTCGCTGGAACTAGTTTAAACCTGATTCTTGTGGTCCGTTCGACCCCGCTGCTTCGTCGGCTTCCGCGGGCGCACCACCTCCCAAACGTGCGTCTTCTGCATAGCGCAGCATAACGTCGTTCGCTTCAGCATCGACCTGCTTTTCTCCATCGTGGTCCTCCGTCCTCCCTAGTTTCGGTCTCGTGTGTAACCCTGGGGGTCGACGATTATTTTACCGCTTTTGGGAATGAGAATCGATAAATTTGCTTCTGCTACTGGCCGTTTAAGCGCAGAGAAATCGTACGAGCATAGATTGGGCGGTGGCGGCGGCGACCACGCGGTAGCGCCCGAACATGTTTTACGATCGTTTGATCGATCGCAGCAGTTTCGTTCGTTCTTTTTGACTTACTGGCACTGGTAGAGTGCATTGGTTTTGTTGGTTGAGGGATTTTATTTTGGTGATGCACTTTTGCCCAGTTTTGCTTGCCACTAGGGGAGGGGTTCAGGTTAAAACTGGTTTCTTTTATGGGTGGACTGTCAAGTGTCGCCTGCTTTTATGACATTGTCGTGACTGTTCGCACAGTCGTGATAAAATATGCTACTCTCCGGCAAGAGAAAGTAAAGTTGTTGGCGGCCATGATGCCCGGTATCTGCGGTTTGCCACCACTAAGCGGGTAGAGAGTTGTCCAGCATCCCTTATGCCGGTGGTGACACGTTTTAGGCACGTTGTTGGCAATTATTTTGCATGAACGTGCAATTGGGAGGCAGCGCATACCTTTCGAATTGAACGGAAAGACCAAGATGTCATTTTAATTAAGCTCGAAAGCCGTAAATATATCTTTATTTGGGTTTCTCCAACTACCGCTTGTTCTTCAAGCGTAATTAACAAACGTGCAAAATGGCACCAGGTTGCGTAACATCGATTTGTTCTCGCCTGTGACCCACGAGAAAACGAGCCAATTCTCGCAAGTGACGTTTACAAATATTTGGTCGCAGCGCGCCGGTGTATGATTTGTGCCGATTAAAAGATTTCACTCCTCGACCCGCAGAGCGCCAGCGAAGGGCAAACAAAAAGACCTTCGATTGTGGCCCGCGTGCGCGCTCGTGTAGTTAGGAAGGGAACAGCACTCTCGAGAATGGGCCGCGTGCGACAAACTAGCACTTCTTGTTTGTGTGTGTGTGTGCAAATGGATGTGACAGTTTGCGTGTGTGTGTGTGTGTGTTTGTTTATGACCCAGTTGAAAGCATAACGACGTGGACAAAACCCGCTGCCACCCAATTCCAGTGGAGAATTCCACCCCAGCGTGTCTTAATTGACGCCCACAGACACGCTTTCCGCGCGTCTCCCCGCGGTTGCTCTCATCTCGACAGTGCGCCAGCATTCGTTCACTCGTCATGACATATGGGAGGAGGTCATATGGGAAGTTATCAATTATTTACTTTTTTTTTGCTTCTTCCAACCCACTTGACAGCGTCTTAGCGCACGTCTTAGTCCGTGAATCGTTCCAACAGCAACAATAACGCGTGCCTACGCGCTTCTGCTTTGGCGAAGGTTTGTGCGGGAATGTACGATCAGCTTATTAATCTGTAATCGCTATGAATTTGCTAGTAATGTGCCCCACAAGTGTCAAACAAAACTTGTTGTTTTTCCGTGCCTTTGGATGGGTAAAGTCGCACGTCTATCTGACACCAGAAACAACGGACAATCTCTTGGAAACTGAAATCTCGTCTTACATGGTTTACCTGCAGTTAAATCAATAAGTTAGGGGAGAGCTCAGAAACCACAAATAATGGTAGCACAGTGTCTGTGTCACTTACTGTGTTTAGCACAGTGTCATTTACTGTGTCATTGCCCAGCTACTGTGTTATCACACGGCTACTGAGCACAGGATTGATGTTGCATGGACAATTTAGTGACAGATGTGACATTTTACTGTGGTACTACAGTATAACAGCATAACACAGCCAAAAGTGTCACTTGACCAAACACTACTAGCAACACTGTCCACTTCAATAAAACAAATTTAACTGGTTTGATTGACAGTTGTTATGTCATGGATATGATCATTTTTGCTGTTGCTAGAAATTTTTAATTTTCAGCGAACTACACGAGTACTGACTAATCCTCCGGAGATTATTCGACTAAGTGATTTAGATAAATCTAGAAATCTATTATATAATCGGTCAACATGACTTAACAGGTCGTCAATCCAAGAAGTAAGATAAGTGGCATCGGTCCCTGTAACTAACATGAAAGGATCGATTGCATAAAGTAAAGTAGTTATAGTAGGGGCGGCCCGGTGGTAGATGCGACAGCGGCGCCGGTCTTCACACGGCAGGACCGGGGTTCAAGTCTCATCTGGGCCGTTCCCCCATAGTGAGGACTGACTATCCAACTATGCGGAAACAACAAGTCTAGTAAGCCAAAAATGGCAGGCATGACCTTAAGAGGTCGTTAAGCCAAGAAAGAAGAAGAAGAAGTTATGACAAGATCAATGATAAAGTAATCAAATTCGCTAATCTCCAGCAAGAAGATACTCATTTATTCGCCTGGCGAACCCTGTAATGTGCCAGAGAAATTTATTAAGCAAACAGAAACACACACACACGCGCGCATCAAGCTGGGGGGTTGTGTTCCGGTTAACACAGAAGATCCACAGAAGAAAACGTGTATGTTATTGTTTTGCTTTAATCTCCATCCGTTTGTTTACGAAACCCGAAACGAAAGTATTTCATAATTAACATCCTCATAGCGTGTCGTGTTTTAACCTTCGCAGTTTTGTTCGTCGTACGCAGCGAGAATAGCGCTTTAAAATAAACATTATGTATCAAATGTCACCTCATGTACATCAATCAGATAATGCTTCACACGTCATTCTTCGGAGCGGTGCTGTCGATAAAAAGACAAAGCGTGACGCTCCGTTTGTAGCACGGCGACAACAACAAAAAACAAGAAATCATTCTGTAAATATTGAATGTGTATGTTGTTATCATAAAAGGAATTCCTTCCCTGACTGCGCATACCAGTGTGCGTGCGCGTGAGTCTGATCTAGTCGCATCAGTCTGTGGTGTGGAGTAGAAAAATAAACCCCACCAAAAAAAAAACGATTGTTTGTCTTTTTACTTGCTGCTTGCTGCTGCAACGGTAGACGAAATAGTTACACGTGTTCTAGCTGATAAAACGCTCTATTTATTTGCACTGCTTATGCTTTTTGCCAAGGGGAGGTCGACGGGTTGATTCTATCGCGAAACGAGCGCTTAATCACGTACAAAGAGCAAGACGATCCTCTGACGATAAGTTAGATTGTATTTGGCACACACCTTCAGCTTCAACTATCGGTACTGCCTTATCAATAGCTGCTGTAAAACTGGAAAGACAATCTGACTGCACTCATTCGCAATTACTGTGTCGTCATCGACCTACCTGGCCGAGAACCCTGCAAAGTAATCTTATCTTCGACTAAAGTACGGATTTATGACGGCCACTCTCTTCACTTTGCGATGATTTAGTGTCCGTTTTATTGCGCTACGTGAGCAACAACATTGCACCTCGTCCGGAGGTCCCGGCAGCAGGTACTTTGAACATTGCGGTCACAAAATCAGCACCTTGCCTCATAGAAACCAATGTTTTCGTCATCAAAAGCCGTCGACAGGGCGGGCGGTGCCGGTGTCGGGCGGTGTGACTAATGTAACTTGAGTAACATGACACGATCTAACACTTCCCGGAAAGTTATCCAACAACGGGAACACGTGAGTCATGTTGCCGTCGTGTTTGATATCAATCCCCGGGTACGGATGTCATAGAAAATGAAACTTCCGCATAGACGCTATCATAGAAAAATTGCAAAAATGTCTGCCCAATCTTATCGATTCGATAAATATTTTGCGACTAATGTACTTTATCTTCTTTTTTTTCGGTCTATCTTGCAGATTATCTATCAGACGGTAAAATCGCATACAACACATGTCACACTACATTTTAACTGCCGACAGATATGGACTGTGGACTACAGAGCGAAGCAGCCCAGCAGGAGCAGCAGGATTACAGCTCTCGGACTCGGGATTGTCTAGGATCAATCGTCCGATGTTTGACCCTGATCGAAAAACAAAATCACCTGCGATAATAATATGTACTGTTTTGCTGTTTTGTTTTAGTGTGCGCTGCTAAAGTAAAGGCTAAAAGATTTCCATATCAACCGATAACGAACGCCAAGCGAACATGTTTTGCATAAAAGAGTAAGAGGGAAGCGATAGAAAGGAAGCGTACGAAGAAGATGTCATAAAACTCGAATCACCACCAACCAGTAGAAGTAGAAGAGCTGTTTGCTGGAAAATGGTTACGCGTAGAAATTTCTAGAACGAACGCAACACAGCGAGAGGGAGAGAGAGAGCGAGAGCTGTAAGTTGTGAAGACAATAAGAAGGTACGCACAGTAACAAAAACTACTGCAATAGCAATCAGAACAGATAACTCGCGAGATGAAACTAATTTCAACATTAATAGACACACAACATTCCTAAAGTAAGCAACGGTAATGGACTGTAAAACGATGAATGATAGATGATTTTTGCCCATGAACGATCTTCACGATAACGCGATTTCGATGAGATGATTCTTTTTGATAGTTTTTCTATACAACTTTTTATAAACAAACAAACAAACAAACACACACACACGAGGAAGCTAATCTTTCCCGATAGGTCTATATATTAGTGAGTAAGACACGATTTAGTGTAGTACAGGTTAGCGAATCGAGCGATTGTTAGTGTGGAAGAGGAAGAGTATACCCCCAACATCGTCACACACACACATGCACACAGGCAGGTGGATTAGAAGTAGATGTGTAGAGCACGCAAAACATACGCAATCGCAATCTCTAGCACCAGGGCGTGAAATCGTAATTGACGCGATACGATTGATTTCCGAAATGGTACGAAAACTCGTTTATAAGGTGCGTGTGGCTGTGTGTGTGTGTGTGTGACCGGCATGAATGTTTTTGTGTCGTGATATTATCATGCCATAAGGGAAGCAAGAACTCTGATTTTTTAGATGATTTTAAAAGGGAAATATAGAGAGAAAGCGAGAGAGCGGACGGTCTCGTTTCGCCATTTTAACATGCACAGGAATGCTATTTTAAGGTGCAAATAGGACGGTAAATCAGCATAGGTTTTGAACAGTTTTCCCTGTTTTTTAACGAATGATTATCATAACAAAGATAATTGAAATTTTTCAGACATTTTCGTGATGTTGTTTGATGTATTCAGTGTGAAATTTTATTTATATGTATACCAACACGTATTTTTGATGTACGTACAAAGCGTTTTTTTGTTTTGGTTTTTAATTCAGTGTACTAGTACGCTTTTGCATCATGAAGCCCTAACGCAGAGGCCGTTTTTTGGTGTAATTTCGAATACAATTGTAAAACCCGCATGCAGTTTGGCGAGTATTTCATAAAACTAGAGCCAACCTGATTCCTAAAAGTAAACTCAAAAGCATTTATTACAACGTCAGTTCTCGTTCTGGATGGAAAAAAAACATAGGTAGAAATAGTAGCAAGAAGAAATCATTACTAGGAGCTTCCGTAAACGCATTTTTATTTTTCGGCACAATCATAATAAGCAAAAGGGGAGAACAACAATATCGCGAGCTAAATTTTTAAGTACGATGAAAAGAAAGTGAAAGAGTTTCTTGTGATAAACGTATAAATTATAGAATGTAGTAGGAAAGGCGTTTTCCTCTGCCCCAAAACACCCCGAACTTTCTCCTCTTCGCTGGGAAACAGCAGCAACCCCTATTCCACTTATTCTTATGAACACTAATCGATTGACAAACGTAAGGGACGGGACATTTTTCTTTCACAACTAAGGTGCGTCCAAAAATCGTTAGTGCTCTTCTAAACACTATTAGGATGTATAATTATTTGGCAAACGAACGTGACAAAATGAAAACCCGTAAGCAAAAGCTTGTGAAACGGTCGCAAAAGTTTTGACACAACATTAACCTTCCAGTCAGTCAGCTTCGTTCAGTCTATCCAGAAAGAGTGGCAGTAAGCCGGCCCTGTTCCGTCGCATCCTGTTTTCATCATTCCAGTAGGCACTCTCGAGACAGAGATCAGTAGAGTTAGAAGAAGCAGCACAGGTTTCAGTTTTCAGTTAGTTTTCAAATACGATATTAACTCGCGCATATCTATCACGCACCGTTTAACAGTGTCAAACAGCGCAAAGATTCTATATACACACACTACAGTTCGGAAACCAACCAGAAGATGCCATCATCTCGCGTACAGCTCGAGACAAACACCAATTTTACATATTTTTGATCATTATTCTTTACCACAAAATCGCCGTACTGTAGCGGCAAGACGATAATTTAGAGAGACATTTTTAAAACTACTAGAATTTAAAGCACAAAAACAATCATATACAGAGCGCATTTTGAAATAGTGTTTAATCGAATAGAAAAGACAATCGCTGTAAGATATATGGGTTGGAGATGATGGTGGTCAAAGGACGAGCACATGTCGTTACTGTAGCACAAGCGTGAAATTGCGGTGTACAAGGCGGGCAAAATCACGTTTTGCTTGACTGTGGAACCGTTCTACTCTTCTCTATCAGTGCCTTTGGATTTGAAGATAGTTTTTTGCTTAAATAAAACTCACGTATGCTATTGCAAAAAACTCTCTGTGGCGGGTTTCCTAGTAGTTCCGGGCGGTGTCCCGGTTTTCTTCCGAAACACATCCAACGAGAGCGGAATCGAGAAATTGTTGATTTACTGAGCTAGCAGCGCTCCACAGCGGGTGCAAAACTGGTACGCTCAGCAAAAACTGCATTGTTTTGTTTCTAAGCAGCAGCGTTCTTTAAGTGAAAAGCCCAAAACTGGCGACCGTTTACGAATGTGAAATGTGTGGGGTGAGGTAGATAGAGCCAATAAAATGGACAGTTTTATTGTGTTGAAGCAACGGAACGAACTTTTGCCGTTTCGTTCGCTCCGCTGAAGGGTTTCGGTGGAAGATAGATGATTGCGGCAAAATGGCACGGCGGATTTGAAATTAGTAATAAATTGTTTAAAGTAATGGGTCCTAAAAAGTGTAGAAACACTTCCTAGCGGGGGGGCTAGGAATGGAATGGATTTGTTTGGCTTATGATTTGCAGCCATGCATGATGGTTCGGAGGACGGTGGATTGAGTTGTGGATTTGACTTTCTTTCTGGGGTTTTTGTTTTTGGGACAATCAACACCATTAAATGATAATGAATCACTAGCGCTTAATAGTTTATTTATGCTATTGAAACCCTCCTACAACCTACATTTTTTAAGCTTGTGGCTCTATCAAGTGATATTTAATATTGTAGAAGGTTTCGGACATTGTAGTCAGCGTAAAACTCTTGAACGTAATGAGCTCTTCTGGAACTCTGATCAACTTTAAGGACAATATTATTCAATATTATTAGATTGTTGGGTTTTTGCGACTTTCATAAGATATAAGATAAACTTAACCTAACTCGGCAGTTTTTGATTGGCGGATTTTGGCACGACTTGACACTGGATGATCCAGCGTATAACATATTTTTGTTTGGTGGTCCATATAGAGAAAAAAGGCAAGCACGAGCGTGCAACGAAATAGTTTCTATCATCCTCTCGACATTCCAACTACACGGTTCACCAACACTATAGGAAACGGTTAACCACGTTCAAGCAGAAACGGAAGCTGCAAGAACATGGGACACACGCGACGGTTGACTCAAATGATCACTCACGGAAGTCGCGCAGACAGGACGCTCATGTTTCACCTTTGTAATCTGACAAACATAAAGCGTCAGCATCAAACGGAAGCGCAAGGTTCAGAAACGGAAGACGATTCTCTAGACCGGACATAGACTTTATGAGAGCGTCGTCACATGAGCACCGGATTCACATGGTTCCACAACTTTAAGAGATTTTGGAATTCTATCTTTCTTACGGACAGACGGTTCGGTTGTAGGAATAAGAGTCCGATTAGAACTATCTAGGGAACAAGCGTTTAACCTTACTTACTTACTTATCAGGCCTGTTGCAACAATCCTCGAAACCGCTCACGGTCTAGCGTCGTCGTCTGTCAATCCTGTATCCCGGCTGTTCTGGCGGTCGCATCAAAGCCATCACTCCTGCTCAGTTTGGGCCTACCACGCTTCCTCTGTCCATATGGACGGCCTAAAAGGACTTTACGGGTTGGGTCGTCCGGAGCCATTCTCTTGACATGATCTGCCCACCGGAGCCCAGCGAGCCTAATCCGCTGCACGATGGTGCGGTTGTCCTTAGACACATACGGGGCCTAAAATCCTTCTAAGCATCTTCCTCTCGAACGCGACTTAGAGGGTTTCGTCAGTTTTAGACAGAGTCCATGTCTCAGAGACATATGTAAGTACTGGGACTAAAGAAGGTTTTATATAAGTGGCCGTTGCGACAGGTATTTTGAGTGGAGAAGCTTCCTCAGGCTGTAGTATGACCGGATGGCAGCCAGCACCCTTGCGTGCAATTCAACGTCTATGTTGTTGTCGGCCCGGTGGTAGATGCGACAGTGGCGCCGGTTTTCACACGCCAGGACCGGGGTTCAATTCTGATCTGGGCCGTTCCCCCATAGTGAGGACTGACTATCCAACTATGCGGTAAGCCAAAAATGGCAGGCATGACCTAAGAGGTCGTTAGGCCAAGAAAGAAGTTGTGTCGGTGCTGACTTTTGACCCCAGATAGGTGAAGTTTTGGACGACTTTCAAGGTGCGTAAATCAGTATTTGTTAGAAAGGCCGCTGGTGATGTCACGATCAGTTTGGTTTTTGCCTCATTAATCTCCAACCCGAGGTTCAGTGCCACCTGCTCGACCCTTCAGTAAGCTTCTGCTACATAGGAAAGCCTCAAACTAATACGTTTAACCTTAAGTTGTGTTTAAACAACTGTGTAAATTGGAATCTCGTGGAATAGAATTTCTTTGAGGTTGCCCACGAACGCGAGACATTTTAACTGCTTTAATTGAAAGCAATTCGTTATGTAAAGTGCAAAATCGTTTCTCACCAACAACAAACCCATTGCGGCAGTAACTGACAAGTGCGCTTACTTGCAAAAGTGGTTTAGGGGAAAGTGTGACTCCCTGCCGTAGCTCAATTGTTTGTTTATTATTGTTACGCTGAGTGCACGGAAAACCGTTGAAAAAAGCAACGCCACTGGCGGTAGTAAGATAGGTTGGCGCTCGATTTAGCCCTCTTGCAAGGGAAAGGCGTGCGGTTCAAGAGTCAATTTGCAGCACACTAGTATGAAATTGCGTGTATCCGGTGTGTGTGTGCCGTCGGATATTAGTATTGCTCTCGAAAACCCATTCGGACGTCATCCCGCCATTGTGCTGGTTGCGCTCAGGTGTTTCGGGTTGAGCAACTTTTGAAAACCGTTTGGTTCGACAAAAGGTACGTCACGGTACTTGACAAAATGGTAAAATGGGTGGGCTACGAAGACGCAACAAAAAACCGTACACATACACTCGGACGGACGCAAGAGACGGAAGGAAATGTTGCTTTTGCTCGTCTTTTTGTGCGCAATTTTTCCATTTTTATTTTCGGGAAGGAACAGCGGTTTTGAACCAGCGGATGGAGCAACATACGTACCCGGGAATGATCTGCTTCTTCTGTACTTCAAACCACCCGCTTATTCCCGGAAGCTATCACCGACCGACCAACCGACCGGAAGGATGAAATGAATTTGCCAAGAACAAAAAAAAAAGCGCCACACCAGGAAAGTGTGTCCCAGGGCGATTGTGTCCCCACCCCCTCCCCCACCGGAAGGGACATCGACAACTTCGTCGTCGTCGTCGTCGTCCACTTTTCCGTGTCCGTCGTCGATTTTGAGACGACCTGCCGACCTCAAGTGGCCCGGATGATGATGGCGTTGACGATGATGGCCGCCCAGAAGGAGCATTGCAGGAAATGGTGCCGTTCGTGTGCCCGTCATTGAATCAAGTGTTCCAGCCGGCGGAGTGGCACACGAACGGGGTTCGCCGCAACAAAAGGACACCGTTGGGGTAGGGGAGAAGAGAGGGAGGGAGGGGGGGGGAAGGGAAAGTGTGTAACGTAACGTGCCCGAGACAAGTGGCAATTGTGTTTGGTAGCTAATTTCATGCTTTCTTCTTTCGCTGCCGCACACACACACAATACAACCGCGCGCCAGTTGTTGTTGTGCGCCGCCATTTTGTACCACCCTTCTCCCTCCTTCCCCCTCTTGGGTTCTCACTTCCGGCCGTTTGGTGTGCCTCCTTCGTTATACGCAGCTTTTGCAAGTTTCCCAGCGCGCGTTTTCCCGCGGCCAGGGTACCATTTTGCCACAAACACGTCGCGCGTCACACGACTCCGGAGAAAAACAAGGCGGAAAATGCTTACCCATTTGGTGCTCACTTTCCAATGGGGGGGAAAACATGACGACACACGGCAGATGACCGTTTAAGTGCTTGCCAGCCGGAATGATGCTCCTGGGTTCGCCCTTGTTACCTTCCGGTTTTCGCCATTTTATTTGCTGCTGTTGTTTCGCTTTTTCTTCACCCCAACCCCCGCAACAACAACAACCGGAAGAAAACGTTTATTGATCTCCACTGTTGTTTGGCTTTTTATTTCTCGGCCATTGCGTTATTTAATGGTCGTGGGGCATTTCGGTTTTGTCGTTGGGAGCATCTGTCAGTCCTCGGCTTGCCGATGGGACGGGACTTTGATTTTTATTTTATTTATCATGTATGGGTGTGTGTGGGTGTATAATTCCCATTTTCTTCTTTTATTTTTATATATTTCACCGCCTGACCATCACCGTGGAATAAATCATTTTGGAGCAGTTCTCTCAAGTGCCCATAATGCGAATATAGGAGGACTTGACCTTTTTTTTGCCCACATCCCTCTCCCTTCTTCTCTACCTCCTCCCCCCTCATTCCTACACCTTAACTGTTGGTTTTGTTCTTGTTGTAATGCTTTGACAGGCCACTGTGTTTAGATAAATTTTCATGAGCATAATAACTTAAACCTCGTCGGCCACCCCGGGCTTCACATTTTCCAACAAAACGGCCAATGAATAAACGGTCGTTGCCGTGCCGGAATTTATGTTTTATGATATCAATTGTGAGATGAATAAATTTTCCGTGCGCGTGAGTTTGGCGTGGGATTTAAGGTGGGATGCCGCGGCGAAAGGTGAAATAAAAATGTTTATTGAGGTAATCTCCAGCGATTTTTTTTCCGTTGGGACGCGCCTTGCGACGTTCTGGAATGACAGTACAAGCAGAACAAAAAAGGTGCATGTAAATATTTACACAGGCACAGACACAGAGAGAGAGAGAGAGAGAGAGAGACACCTTTCGTCTAATCGCTACCGTCTGTGAAGATAAATCAAATTCCATTTCCACCGAAGAAAGCATTCATTCGGTCGGTCTTTCTTTTTGGGGCAGATTTTTTGTGATATTGATGTTGAATTTAAATGTATTTCCTCACCGTAAACCAGGAACCAGAAACACACAACAAAAGGGAAGGGATGCATTATATCGATGTTGATTTGATTACACAACGATAAATTCAGCACTGGCGATCAGTTTTGATGAAGATCAATAAAAATCATACATCATGCTTGAGTTTGAAGCGAATGGTAGGGGAAAAAGGAGAAGACAATGGAGGCAATGAATTAGATTATTTATTTATCAAATCATTTTTAAGTGCTTGCTGTGCTGGTGGTGTTGGTGGTGACCTTTGGGGCCGTGCCCGTTGATGGAAAAGTGTGTTCCAGGCAGGCAGCTTTCATTGGATTATCTCCCGAGCACCGTTACCAAGAAAGCCACACACACGCACACACACCCTGAGAGAGACACACACACGCGAAAGACAGGGCACAAAATCAGCATCTTAATCTGTGATGAGACAGTTACAGCCGAGTGATGTTTTCCTGACACCCGATTTTCATCAATCATGGGGCCCATCGGGACTGTGGGGGTGTAGTAATCAGTGCCAGCAGAAAAGTTGTGCCGCGTAACCACAAATCATCCCCCGACTCTGATGTGCGCCCGACCTGATGAAAGAACGATCTCAATTCCTTCTGCTTCCCGTACTAATGGAGACGCCTGGTCGCTTGTTAGGCGAATGAACGTCGATGGAGGCGCCTGGTCGGTGGTGCGGGACGCGCCCTAGTAAAAGGTCGACCATTAGGCGGGCCTGTATTGAATTCATCTAATCTTCTCGATGTATTTAACCTCCCCCCCCCACCATCACGCGCACATCAAGAGAGCGGTGAAATGGAAACAATTTTTAGAAATGATTCTATTTACGATCGAACGCGCGCTCGGTCGGCGGATGATTTACGTTGGCCCGAAGGATGGAGTCAAGGCGAATGGCATGCTGTTGCTGTTCCAGGCTGCAGGGACACTTCACCGTGATTGAAATTCGTAGCTGACGGTGATGATGGTGGTGAAGTCTTTTCTTGCGAAAATAAAGTTCGCGTACGATAAAAGAGAGCGCTCTCGGGGGACACAAAACGCTGAAAGTTAAGCCGTAACCGAAACACACAATGAAATATGTTAAGAAAGTTTGATAGAAATCATCACCCACATTAAAGCGAACCTTTCATTCGGCAGCCTCCCGTGGGACTAATTTATTTTCACTTAGAGATGGGCCCGCACACCACCACTCACAAACGCGGGTGTCTTGTGCAATGGCAGCTGGCCTTCATAAACAATGAATCGCGTCGCGAATGGCTGTAAACGATCATGACACACGTCACCGAAACCAATGTTCCCATACAAACCAACCGAAAATATATTGCGCCCCGGCCACCATTTTTAACTGTGGTGGAAAAACTTGCGATGAAAATACCGATGAAAAACAGGTGGGCGATCTGTTACCTCCGGTGTGACCCGGTCCCGGCCGAAAACAAATGAATTATTGTAGCCGTTTGCCCTAGAATTTCTGGTCCCGGAGCAGTTTTTTTGTATTTTCGGCGCGTCGAGGTTGCACTTTTCCCGTTCTATTTTGTTGCTTTTGGGGAGGGGGTGTGAAGGTTAGTAGTGGTTTCACTTTCACATTCATCGTGCTCTGGGGGAGGGAGAGGTGGGAAGAAAAGGGCACGAGGATGAAGGTTTTGAGATGGGTTTTCCAAAAGACGAAAACTATCCATGCACATCTCCAGACGCTTCTACCGTGTTTGGGCGTCAGTAGAGAGCGAGAGAGAGAGAGATAGCAAGGACAGGCACACTGAACACCGTCATCAAGCTGGGTGAAGAGAAGCACACACACACACAGAAAACCGCAATAACTTTCGTGTTGTCTGTGGTCTCTGTGTGGCTTGAAGTGTTTTAAGTGTTTAAGTGGAATTGGCCGTTCACTAAATGTGACAAATGTGAGCAAACCCTGTTACCCTGACTGTATGAAGATAGATTAAAGTCTTTCTTTAGCTTAAGAGGGAACAAAAAGCTCTTTAGACGAAGCTGGAAACAATCCCCAAAAAGGCGTCTCGCTTGAGCATGGTCACGATCATCCCTTCATTATCCTTCCAATCAATATACTTCTTTCGGGGGGGGGTGGACCTCGTTTGATGTGGATTCTGCGAGTGAGCGAAGCGCACAGTACGCAAATTATTTCAAATCGTTAAAGTCCCAACCGTGTGGGTGAACCAAGGGAGCCGACTTCCAAGAAAAATCCATCCCCATTTTTTCGCTTTGATTTTGACCCAATCTTGGCCCCTTTTTTCCTGTTCCGTTTCCTTCTAATATCCTGCAACACTCCCTCTCTCGCTCTCTCTCTCTTGTTTCTTTGCTTAATTTCTGTACGGTCGATTCTTTTCACGTTCCGTTTGTTTTTCTTCGGCGGGCCACATTTGCATTGAAATGGGTATTCGTCTTAAAACGCACACACGTCGCATTGTCGTTTTGGGGCCCGTTTGGGTAAAACTTTGCAACCGAGTGCCTTTTGCCGGAAGCAGCGAAAGAAAAAGCCACCCGAGAAGGAAAGTTTTAAATAAACAGAAGAAAAGTCCCTCGGGATCTTTCAGGGGGGGGGGGGGGGGTGGGGTCCGGGATTCCGGAAGATCGGTTTGGGCTGTGCGCCATCCTTGTCCCACTCAACGGGCACTGGGAAAATGCGCATGTCGAGGCTTACTTGGTGGAGTAGTGTATGGTCCAGAAAAGAGGAGCATAATGAGCCCCTCCAGCTTCTCGAAGTCCCGGGTTTTTCTTCCTGGAGTTTGATGTGCATATTCAACGTATGTAGACATATCCAACCCCGAGCAAGAGAGAGAGAGAGAGAGAGAGTATGTGAACGAGAGCCGCTGGCACTGGGCCGCTTGATGAAGAGGTTTAATGCTCCTCGTACGTAGTGCGTAGTAAATCCCCACCACAAAGCCCCACAATTTCCTGCGACCGGGGAAAGCGAAAAAGGATATGAAGCCGGGTTCTGGCTTTTTTTTTTGTTTCTCGGTCCCTTTCTTTCGCCTGTTTCCCGAAGCACTTTACACACATGATGCTACCAACGCTTCTGATGCTGCTGCTTTGTTTTCGTTTGCTTGAAACGGGCTCCACATTTGCCAAATATTGCTTCTGCTAAAGTAAAGTGATGGCCGATCTTTTTTTGCTGCGCTCACATGAGTTGCAGTTTCCATTGCTTTTCACTCTACACACACACACACACACACGGGATGAGAAGGAAGTATTGGAGGAGGTGAAGAGCTAAGTAGTGGTGCGCCATCTGGTGTCGATTGCGCGGACTGGATGAACGAGCGTGTAAAGCAAACCCCAAACAATGAGTTATAAATGTATAAAGGGATGTAAGCGCCACAATCGAGAAGAAAGAGGGCACATGTGTGTGTGTGTGTGTGTGTAATCTGTAAGTACGTAACATGTAAGCGAGGAAAAAAGGTTCATTCTCTTTATTCAATGGCTATCCTTCAAAGAAAAAAAGTTTTTGGGTTTTGCTCTTTTTTGTTTGTACTTTATTTGTTGGAACAAACTTTGGAACCACTTTTTTGTTGAATTCACTTTCTTCTACCGAAGTGGAAGTTTTCTTTTAGACGTTCTCTTTTTTTTAAAGTTTGTTTTTCTTTTTCTTTAGTGTCGTCGCATAACGAGAAGGCAGCAGTGCACTACTAGAGCAGTTCCGGCTGCAAAATGCACTTTTGACCGGGGTCATGTACGGTCGATGCGCGCCCGATGACGTCAGCAGTGACGTTGGGTGTACAGCATCAGTGACGTATGGAAAAGAGATCAGGCAAAAAAAAAATGGGGAAATTCCACAACTTTCTGGGTTATTCTATGGATTTCCGCCTGAATGTATGCAATCGTTGTGTAAAGATTACTTTGTAGATGCTGTTAACATTTATTTTAAGATTTTTTTTCTTTCAAACAAACCCTACTACCTTCCAGCTAAATTTAAAATGCAACAAAAAGTTTATTTGCATACTTTCAGGCTATTACAAAGAAATTGAAACTCCTCTACCACCATTCGTTGATAGCTTTTTTAACTATTTTGGTCAATGTTTTGTTGATTTTCTTTCAGGAACACAAAACATCTTAAAGACCAGAATAAGGCGTAGAAAAATTGCATACATTCAGGCTTAAGAGTGTAAAGATTAATAAACTATAAAAGCATCAATGAGACATATTTCTTTTTCTAGAATGTTCATATTTCAAGAATAATATTTATTGATTGATTATATTGATTGATTATATTGAGATAATTGAAAGATAAAACAGTCTGACAGAAAAATGTGAAATAAGGACCTTCAGCGACCTTAGATTGCGCCTAAAGGTATGTAATTTTTTGCATAAACTATCAAACATTTACGGTAGGATACTAATTTAACAATTAAAAGCTTGCAATTTATAGTTTGCATGCTTCAAAACATCATTAAACCTTCAAGGATATTAACAAATTTCTACAATTGTTGTCCAAAATCTTAATAACATTCTATAATCACATAAAATATTCATAAATTATGAGAAAATGTGACGAAAACATACTAAACCAGGTTTGTTTTGCGTTATTTCTTCGATAGTATACAACATTTTGAACATAATCGCCTGAAAGTATGCAATTGCTCAACTTGTAGCATTCTGATTTTACTCTATTAGACAAAGTTTGAATAATTTCTTATTTGGAACAGATCTCAAGCCTATTAAGGATACTAGAAAAATGTAAAAAGATAAACCGATTGAATACTTTTAGGCGTTTTTCATTAAAAATTCGTATTTTAACGTTGAAGGCGATATTTTATTAACAATCTTAATACTAACTAACAGACTGTCCTAACAGATGCATGTAGGTCATCGTGGGGTACCCGCAGCACGTAACAAACATCAATTGAGGATAACTATTATAATTCATCGAACAAGAAATAATTAATTAAACATACACATACACACACACAGAGAGCACTCCAACATGGCCACCCGATTTAATAACAACTTTGCCTCGTTGCCCTTCCCTTTCCTCGATTTCCCTCTCGCCGCGATTTCTATCTTACCGAACAGTTTCTTCTGCAAAAAACGCAACGCATCGTTTGTATTCTAATTTTTTCGCCCCATCTGCTGCTCCACACGAGACACACACCCCGAGAAAGGCGGAGCGAGCTTTGATCTCGGGCATGGCGTTTGCTGTCGGTTGCTACACCTTCAACCCACCTCACCAGCTCACCAAATGGCCTTAATTTTAGTAATTTTTTAACAATTATCCAGCGCAACCGTGAAAGCAGAAGCAACGCAAGAAAAAAAGCCGAGCTCACAATACGTGGCGAAAGTGAGCAGCAGCGTGCATGACGTTGGACAAAATATCAATCTCACGTCGAAGCGTGGAAGGTAAAGGTAGGCAGCATTACGCCTGAAGGCTCTGCGGCCTTTGCCGGAACTTCAAGCCGAAAACTGGATGGTTAAAAGGTATCCCGCCCGTGAACGGCCCGGTTACGGCCCCCCAAAAAGAATTGTTATTAACCGAAAGAAAAAGAGGCGAGCAAACAATGGAACGCATGGGAAGGGGAGCATAGGGATATGAGCGAACAAAAAAAAAAAAAACTACAAACGAAGACAGGTGCGCTTTGAAGAGGGCACAAACACCCCCATGGACAGGGTAAACCATGTGTCGAGAGATAAAACGAGATTTTAAAACCCGCAGCAAACGCGAACGGTGATGGGAAAACAACATCCACGACCAGCCCTGGTGGACAGGACAGGACAGGCCCATCTTCCCATCACCCGCATACGTGTGTGTGTGTGTGTGTGTCTATCTGTCCCATCTCCGGTTGTCTCATTTCGGGGGCCATTTGCATACGACGATCGGCCAAAATCGGACCTCCGGCATCATATGCTGGCGCTGGGATAAAGGGGGATTCTGTTCTTGTTTCTCGGTGTTCACCAGCGTTTGGCGCTTGTTTTGTTTGTCCTGAAGGTGAAAAGATCATTCGCTAGTTGGATTGGGGCTTGAGGCGGGAGACAAGTTTTGTTTAGGTCAAACGAAGGAAAACATATCGATGGATATTCGGGCAAAAGCAAAAACCCCTCCCGACGTTTTGGTTCACATTTCGTTTCCCAAACATTGTTGTCCCGCTTCATGTTCCCGTTTTTCTGTTTGCTTTTGTGCCCGTGTGTGCCCGTGTGCGACTTGTTCGGGAACATTTGTGTGTTGAGGTGCTATATTTTTTTTTTTTTTTGCTTTGGTTCTCCGACGACAGTTTTGCTGCTCCATTTCAGCCATCGTTGCAGTTCTTTTCCATGTGTTTTATCGTGAAGCGCGTATGGTTTCACGTTTCGTGCGCTTTATGGTATGGGAGTGTGTGTGTTTGGGGAAGGGAAAGGTAAGGAAGGGAACAAGGGAAAGGGGGGCACTGGTCGTAATCCTGGTCGGCGTGTTTTGGTGGAGGCACAACATCAAACAGCGTTTAATAATCGTCCGTAGCCGTTGTTTTGCGCTCGTTTTCCGTGCCCTTTTCGTGGGTGTTGGTGAGGTGGAAGAGAGGGAAAGGGCGAGGGGAGACACAACAACTGGTACGGTAGGGGGTGGGGAGGGAGTGTGCCTGTTTTACATACGTTAAATGAGCACAATCCAAGCAAAGCATCACAAGCTGCCGAGTGTTCGTTTGGAAGGAATGGCGCATATTAGCCGTCCCTCGAGCAGTAATTGCTGCACGGGACAAGCTGCATTAGAATGTGTGTTTTACTGGGTAGAGAGAGGAAAACATTTTTAAACAAAATGAGTGAAAAACAGCTTCATTACGAGCTTCTTAGAAATAGTTGTTAGGGAAACTAAATCAAAAGAAAAGGTAATAGAAAACATTAAAGCAATCTCCATCTTACTCAAGCATGTGTGTGTGTGTGTGTGTGTGTTGAAAATTTTCCCTTTCGTCAGCAATTACGTGCAGCAGCTTTCGTCATGTAAAACACTGATGCATAAAGTGCTGTTGATATTACACATGAGTTGAGTTACTGAGCTTGCATTAAAGCTTTTGCTGTGCGGGAAAACGGCAAAACGAGCTTGACTGGAAAATTCACATCCCCCTTCTCACCCCCCCTCTTCTGAAGATGACGATGCATCCTCCTGCAAGGTGTCCTCCAGCCGGACAGAAAACCATGCAAAAGAAACAGACAGTCACAGCCATATCCCACAAACCCTCTGCTAATGGTGGAAAAACGTGATGCAGATCACGGTCGAGTGTAACACAAAAAAAGGAAAACGACACACACAACTGGTATCTCTGTGTGTCTGAGAGTTGTTTTTTTCTTGGAATCATTTTCCACTTTTTCCGAAACTTTTGCACAGTGGAATGATTTCCAACTTCTCGCGTACGCGTTCACGAAAGGGAAGGAAAAGGACCTTTTCACGGTGTGGGAAAGAGAGAGAAAGAGAGAAAGAGAGAGAGAGACCGAGAGTGGGACAGTTCATAAAAACCGGAATGGGCAATGACGGAAATGACAGGCAGCAGCAACGAAGCACGAAAGAGAGACGCTACGCTAACTTCCTATTGCAATGCGAACTTCATTTTGCCAACAAAGCCGTCCTGCCTCAGGAAAAGGGGAGGAAGAGGGGAAGGAAGAGGGGGAGGCTTTTATGGAGTTTCAGCTCCCACACTCTCCTCCTCACTAGAAAAGCGTCTTATCACTTAAAGACGGTTTGGTAGTTGTAGTCCGAAAGACTTAAAGACGCACCACAACACACTGGGAGATAGAAGTTAAGATACGGAGTGCGAAAATGCATGAAGCCGTGGTGTATGACGAAGCCTATCTCAAATAATAGTAATATGAGAGTGTGTGTGAGAGAGAGAGCGAGCACTGTTTTTCGCAAATATAAAACGTGGGAAAATATTTATCCACGAAAAGCACTTCCAGTAAGAGCGAGTGAGAGCGACTGAGACAGATAAGGCAAGAAACTGCGTACAGGAAAAGGACCACACACCCATGCTAAGTTGCCATGAGATTCTTTTATGTGTGTGTGTGTTGTTTTTTTTGCTTTGCTTTGCTTTGGTTTGTTGCTGTGAACGTTGCAAAAGAGCGTCCGGAGAAGGAAAGCATCGCCGTATAATGATGGAAATCGATACGCGCTGGATGCGGATGGAGCACTGGAGCAGGGAGAAGAGGAGCCGGAAGCACCAGGGGATTCACACAAGCATCAGCGCGGCAAGGCGGAACGAAGCGGAGGATGAAGACGCATCAAAAGTACAAACGTGCGCCGCCTGGGTGGAAAAAAGCCGTGGAAAAGCCGTCGTAAAGCGGGCACTTAACAGGGAAAATCGTTTGTGGTGACGATGGTTTTGTTGGCGTGGAGGAGATGCTTGAGAGGAATTGACATTTGCTGCTGCTGTTCGTGCTGAACCGTGGGTTTGGCGTTGGGTAAGTCAAAAAGTTTGAGTCGTTATGTATATCCCAAAAAGAATCATACTAAAAAGAGAGGGAGAGGAATTAGGATTCTGTTGTAGGTAGAGTTTTCCTACCCTCTCTCTCTCTCTTTTGAAACTGATGAGGTGAAAACCTGCAGCACTAAAGTAACTTTTCGCACAACCCTACGCCTGCTGCGATTGGCAACGCGTCGAGGGTCATTTGATTCAAATTCGGCGCGGCAAAGCTACGGCTCTCGGCGAACATCGGTGCTAATGAGGAGGAAGATGGAAAACTCTCCCCCCCACCGCTTCCTCTACCCTTTTCCCCCTCTTCTAGTTGTCCGCATGCTGCAACCAACACTCCCGCCTCCACGACAAGTAGATGGACACTGCCACTGTGCCTAGAATGCTGCACAAACAGAGACGGATTGCGAGTCGTTCTTGTGCTCTCTCTCTCTCTCTCTCTTTTTCCCTCGGATAGGACACAACCTTGGCGCTCTTTGTGGGGGACGCTACCCCTGCGTCTGTGTGAGTGAGTATGCATTGAGGACAGAAGCTGCAGGAAAAACGAGGACGCTCGCCCGAACTACCCGAAACGGCCGATAGATGCAGGTCTCCTTGGGGGGTAGGAGGGTGTTTGGGGAGGTATATAGAGAGTGGGGGTGGAAAACCCGAAACATTTCATTCTCCACCAGAGCTGGCAGAGAGAACACACGGTTGGATGCCGCGCGCGTTACGTTCGCTGTGTTGTATGAGTGTGTGTCGTAAGGTTGGTCACGGATTTTCGGTGGGGTGGGTTGAGACGGTGGTGTGGTTTTTCCATCGGTGGTTCGATCGTCCGTGCTGCGACCGCCGGTCAGTCAGTCAGTCAGTCAGTCAGTTAGTCAGTCGGTTCGGGCGGTCGGTCAGTCAGGTTCCCAATTTCTTCCCAATTTTGTCGATGCGATCGCGTGCCGTCCCGTTTTCCTCGTGTTCGTTTTTCCCGGTTTCTGTTTTCCGTCACCATTTTGCTGACCACCGATTGTGGCTGATAAAGGGTTTGGAGCAGCAGATCAGCAGGTAAAGCCCCCGGTCACACACACAGCAGGAAGTTACAAGGGTTAATGAGTCGTGAGAGCGTTCGTCCGGCCTTAAAGATGGATATCAAATAGCTTGAAGGGCTTCCCAATAATGGACCTCCAGGACTCCGAAACAGTGATCTCTGGATCACCGACAGTACCATCTGCTTCATGTTAGGCATCGGCCAGTCCTGTCAGCCTGATGGTTTTCTTTACCTAACACCTGACACCGACAAAGAGCACGGTCTATGGGCCCTTGAGAAGAGAAATAGTGTGGAAAAGCAACCGCCGGCTGGCTGGTCACTTACAATTTCTGTTGGTTTCCTTTACTCGTGACACCGACTTCACCTCGCTCCCCATTCGCAAGGCCCCCGCCCCATTCCATCCAAGACGTAGATGTAAACATCTCAAAACATGCTTATGATTTTATTGGCCATCGTGCACGACGTCCGCCCAACGAGTTTAAGCGCGCGCGTATCCCCTTCCAACTCTACCGCCCCCCCTATTAACCTCCGCCTGGATGGCGTTTGCGACTTCACAACCGGTGGATGGACGTGTTTTAATTTGGTACCGTACGCCAACGCAACGGCCGTGTGTTTTCCGTTTTCCGATTTTGAAGATGTTTGGTTCACGGATTGCTGAAGATGATCTTGGGCATTTTGGGGAGAACTGGTGGATAAAGGAAAGGGGGAGGTGATTCGGTGTCGGATTTTCCCAGAGCCGGAATACGCATCGGATGTTTAACGCGCTGCCTCTAAGACTAAACAACCGTCCCACCGTCCATTTTCCATTCCGTTTGGGAAGATTTGCTTCTTGGTGTGCGGGAGAGAAAGAGAGCGCGAGGCGCGAGGGGTAGAGCATGACGTTCCCGGATTGAAGTGGAATTTGAGTGGAAACACTTTTTCCCCCCATTTTCCTTCCCCCAAACATCGCATTGGAAATGTTTGAACGACGGACGGCCCGCAAACCACAAAAAAACACCTCCGAAGCAGACGTCAATGTCTGTAGAAGATTGGTCCCGGCGCTGAGTTCATGGCTTGCCTAGACACGCGCGCTATACACGCACACTTGTGCACACCTTTCCGGTGAGAAGATGCTGTGTGAGCTGCGTTGCAGTGTGCCAAAACAGTCTGTAAGCGGGCCCAGTCCTAGTCGGATACAGCAGTAGTGTGGACCCAGTGGTGGTTAACTTGTTGGTTGGTTCGCCGCCGGTTGGTTTGGACGCCGTCGTGCAAGGTTGGTTTGTAAGTGAAGCTGTGCGTTGGGGAAGAAGCGTCTCGACTGCGTCACTCTGCATTGTACTGCATTTTTTTGTTCCTGGCTCCACACAATTTTCACTCCATCCCTGAGCCTAAAGCCGTGTACGTGAGATCCGATCGATTCGCAACCCGCAAAAGACGCAATCCCGAACCTTCCCCGGGAAGACCAAGCGACCGGAGCGCCAATCGAATCGACCTGTCGAACCTTCTCCAATTCCTGTGTGGAGACAAGTTGGAGCTGGAGCTGGAGTGGTCGTAGGGACCGAGTAGCATTATTCCTGGCTACTCGGTACGTCCCAAACCAAAAGGATGTCATTGCGGTGTGTTGGTGTGTGTGTGTGTGTGAGTGGACGCGTGACAAGGAAGGTGAGATAGAGATGGTGAGATAGATAGAGTGTGTGTCTTGTGTAGTTGGCGGTACACCGGATGTACGTGTGCGGTGCGAGGAGTCTCTTGTGTCTTGTGTGTCGGTCGTCGGCTGCATAAAACGTGGCACTTTCGGATGCATGTCGTCGGATAATTCATTCTTTTGCGACACGGTCACCTCCCGGCTCCCCCTGCTCCCTGCTCCCGTTAACTCGTTCGCTTGTTAGTTTTGGTGCAATGGCATTATGATATTAATTCCAAACCCGTTCTTGCCTCCGGACGAGGTCCCCCTCGCCACTGGTTGGCTGGCTGACAGTCATTCTGCTGGTATGAATTTCGCACACGAATTACGGGTCATCTGCCATTGCGGGACAACGGGCGTGTGTGTGGGTGGGTTTTTGCAATTTCCATCCGTACGATGCGAATAAAAATAGGGGAGCACCGAGCACCGATTATGCAGAGGCACACTACTGATGCAAGGCTGCCATTATTAGTTTTATTTGGCAGAGTAGACACGCTACTGGAGCTGATCAGTATCGTCAGACAGTGTGACAGGACAGCGGTGGTCGTCTTGCGAACATTTTGGGAAGTAAACATCTCCACGTTGGAAGCGGGAAGATGTGATTTTTTTGCGTCGTCGTTGTTGTTGTTGTTGATGGTGGCAAAAGAGAGCAAAACCCCAACTAACCATTACTTCATACTAACTGGTGGCATTTCTTTCGCTTGTGGCAATACATTCATCTTTGCACTTTGCACTGCCTCGAAGTGCTCCAAGAGTACCGGACCCCCATCGTGAAGCAGCTGCAGTACTTTATTAACACCTCACACACACACACTCTCGTTGGTGCCCCCTCTTCGTTCCCAAGAGTTCCCAAGAGTGTGTCCAAGTGTGTGCAGTGCGGCATTCGCCGACTTTAACCGCAGCCTCGGAGTAGCGTACACAGTCCACACAAACCACAACCAACCAAGGGATGGAGGGAGCAAAAGGACAAAAAAGTGTAAACATTCATCATCCGGCAGCCATTCTTGGTGCTCGGGACATGGGCAGACCAATGAAATGCAACGATCGTTACTACTGCTGTTGCTGCAACAACATCCGCTGCTGTATTTGTTTGACGGGGAGGGGGGCGGACGGGAGGTGGAGAACGGAAGACGGGTAGGGTGGTAGGGTAAACAAATCACCCCAAACGGTCGCCACCAACGGACGCCACCATCGGTGATGGTAGTTTTCCGGAGGAAACTCAAATCGTCGTCAATCGTTGTAATGTTTGCCCGTTTGCTGCTTGGCACTTTCGGATGCATGTCGTCGGATAATTCATTCTTTTGCGACACGGTCACCTCCCGGCTCCCCCTGCTCCCTGCTCCCGTTAACTCGTTCGCTTGTTAGTTTTGGTGCAATGGCATTATGATATTAATTCCAAACCCGTTCTTGCCTCCGGACGAGGTCCCCCTCGCCACTGGTTGGCTGGCTGACAGTCATTCTGCTGGTATGAATTTCGCACACGAATTACGGGTCATCTGCCATTGCGGGACAACGGGCGTGTGTGTGGGTGGGTTTTTGCAATTTCCATCCGTACGATGCGAATAAAAATAGGGGAGCACCGAGCACCGATTATGCAGAGGCACACTACTGATGCAAGGCTGCCATTATTAGTTTTATTTGGCAGAGTAGACACGCTACTGGAGCTGATCAGTATCGTCAGACAGTGTGACAGGACAGCGGTGGTCGTCTTGCGAACATTTTGGGAAGTAAACATCTCCACGTTGGAAGCGGGAAGATGTGATTTTTTTGCGTCGTCGTTGTTGTTGTTGTTGATGGTGGCAAAAGAGAGCAAAACCCCAACTAACCATTACTTCATACTAACTGGTGGCATTTCTTTCGCTTGTGGCAATACATTCATCTTTGCACTTTGCACTGCCTCGAAGTGCTCCAACAGTACCGGACCCCCATCGTGAAGCAGCTGCAGTACTTTATTAACACCTCACACACACACACACTCTGGTTGGTGCCCCCTCTTTATTCCCAAGAGTTCCCAAGAGTGTGTCCAAGTGTGTGCAGTGCGGCATTCGCCGACTTTAACCGCAGCCTCGGAGTAGCGTCGTAGTTGCTCCACACAGTCCACACAAACCACAACCAACCAAGGGATGGAGGGAGCAAAAGGACAAAAAAGTGTAAACATTCATCATCCGGCAGCCATTCTTGGTGCTCGGGACATGGGCAGACCAATGAAATGCAACGATCGTTACTACTGCTGTTGCTGCAACAACATCCGCTGCTGTATTTGTTTGACGGGGAGGGGGGCGGACGGGAGGTGGAGAACGGAAGACGGGTAGGGTGGTAGGGTAAACAAATCACCCCAAACGGTCGCCACCAACGGACGCCACCATCGGTGATGGTAGTTTTCCGGAGGAAACTCAAATCGTCGTCAATCGTTGTAATGTTTGCCCGTTTGCTGCTCCGTCCTTCTAGGGGTTCTGGACCCAACTGCTCTAACCCCAAGCTCCAAAAGACCAAGCACCAAGGTCCATCAAGAAAAACGAATAGGTGTCCACTGGTTTATTAGCTCACGACCCCCGCATCGGAAAGCGGGATTGGTGTGTGTTTTGTGTGTTCACTAAAATAAACGAATGGTGCATCCCTGGCACCCTGGCCGATGGTGCACTTCTAGCCCAAGGAAACCTTGTCGGGTTCCAAAAATATTATCGCCGTCCAACAAGCCGATCCACGCTGACGACAGGTTGGATTAAGTTGCTGTCGCTGTCGCCCGGCCGCGTTTGGCCGAGGATCAATAATTATAATTCTCGACATGTTGTGCTCGAGTTCGTTTGTGTAACCGTACGTGCAACCCCACAACCTCGGCTCAGGACTCGTTGGGTAGGGGGCCTCGATCAGGTTTCGTTATGTTATCGCAGTGTGATGTGCTTTTTTCGTTCGTCTCACACGTTCCCGCAAGGTTTATCGTTTTGTTTAGATTTTAGTTATGGATCGCCCTCGTACTACACACGTAAGCCAGCACTCTTTACAGCGCCGTGAGGTCACGGAGCAGCATAAGGCAAGTAATGGACGGCCGAGGGTTATGCTGCAGCATTATAAATCGTTTGCTCTGACGACGACGACAACGACGACGACGAACGTTAGCAGAGGGTCACACATTTGCTGACCCACTATACACAGCTTACAGAGTGTGTGGGCGCCAATGGCCAACGTTTTTTTTTTTTTTTTGAAGATGGACATTGTGCGATGTCAAGCAGAGGGAGCCGTGTGCCAACAGAGCACCCGTTTATGCCAGACAGTCATATTTTGTGACAACGATTTAGTAGTGGGGCCCCTTTATTAAAGCCGGGCTTGACAAAAACACCTTCTAACGATGGTCGGAATGGGAAGAATAATCACCATTCCGACACGTATGTAAAATGCTTGGCAGACTGCCAAAAACTTCATCTCATCGATAACTAATCCAAGATTTACTGAGCGCCTATTTTCGACCACCAAAGTGTCGGAATGTGTGTACGCTAAGAATACTAAACTCCCTGAGACAACCAGCTTTTTCGCCAGCAAGAGGAGTAACTTTTTCGGGCCAATGAAAGTTGACACCCGACGTTGGATCAACGCCGAGCAAAAGCCAAGAGCCCCAACACACCCGACTCCGTACAGAAGTACCTGTGAAACAAGTAATAAAAGCTAAAACGAAAATGGAAATCCTCAGACAATCACAAGGATTTACGCGATTGATCGACGCATACGTGTGTGCATGTGTGTTTGTGAGTGTGTGTGTGGCCAGGTAAACCATGTGACAGAAGAATGTGTTGTTGGAGAGTTTGCAGAACGATTGAACCTCGGCTACTATGGTTCCCATCGAATCGGTTTATGCAGCGTGATGCGCTTCTTCGCTGAGAACAGTGCTCGTTTGTGTGTGTGTTTTCGTGTGTCGGTACGCTTACAATAGGTCCCATTCGCATTTGTGTGCGTGTGTATACGGATATTGTGCAGGCAGTGGCAGTGTTGCCAGCCAGAATCCGGTACGAGCACGACTATCTTTCTCTTGTTTTCTTGCTGCAGCGGCTTTAGTAGTGCTCTTTTCGTCGCGCATAATTCCGTGTATTTACATACTCACCGAGAGTGTGTGTGTGTGTGTGTGTGTGTGTGGGTGAGTGTATACGAATGTAGTGTCGCAACGCAGCGTACTGGTGTGCATACTGAAGTTGAATGAAAGGACATCCTCATCGGCAACTCTTCTGTGCCAAGGGAACAGTGTGTTAGAGCAAACGGGGACCTCCTAACGAGAGTGAGTGAAAGAGAAAAAGGACACTAATTCCGCCATGGTGGTAGTGTGTGTGTGTGTACGTGTACGTGTGGAGAGCACGCAGCTCTGTCAGCGAACAATTGTGTCGTGGGATATGTGTGTCTGTTTTTTTTCTTCTTACTATTATCGAACAATGTTTCGAGCGTTCTTTGTCCTCGTCTTCTTCCGTCGTCCGATGCCTATCACATCGTTGGGAAGATTACTCCGAAGGACCTTAAAATGCTTCACCGTAAAGTAGTCGTCAGGATCGTTTTAATTATCTCGTCCTCGCTTCACAACACACACACACACACACTGCAGCCTCTGCCTGTTGTCTCGTTCTGCTGCAGCTCTCTTTCTTCGCGCCACTGCTTTAGCTTCTTGATCTACTGCTACGCTGTGGCTCGTACGCTTCTTCCACGTCCGATAGGCACACAGCACCATTAAAATGCATGTGTCCCCGTAGGACATTCGGGTGACTTGTCTCGGAGACGTGTATCACGTCCGCCCTGGTAAACTGCTTTTTTATCTATTCATTTATTTATGTTTCTGCAAATATGGGTAATCCTCATCGCTCTCCCGAGTTCTCTTTGTTTGATTGCGACTCCCCTCCCCCCTCCATCCAATACCGATATCGAACGAGCAATCGTTCTATTCTCGGTCTGTCGATATAATACATTCCATTTCACGTAACACAGAAGCGTCTCGGCAAAGGTCTGCTGCCATTCGCAATCAAAACCTATGCCAACGTATTTTCTTCCACACAGGCGAGATATCCAAGTTCTTGCGTTTGCACGAGGTAAGCAAAACTCCTCATCAACGACAAGGCAAGCGTAGTAGTAGGCCAACGCACATGAAAATATTTAGCCAATGAAACAGTTTGCGGATGAAGAGGGTGCGTGTGTGTATTTGGTGAAATTGCACACAGATTGGAACGGAATCGGAATCGGCTGGAATGACACAGTGCCGAGGCGAGCAGGAAGATGTGTGAGCGAGCGAACGAGAGCGAGGATGGCAAAAATTTCGGGCAAAACTCATCCATGGAAAATCAAAGCTGTGTAGGCAACGGCTTTCGGTATGGGAGAGAAAGAAAGAGCAGAGAGATGTACTAGCGAGTGCGGGAAAGAGCTAGGAAGCTTCCTTGGCAAATCCACTGATGGAATTTCTCCATATTTACGCTGTTGGAAGGGCGAGACGGCATTCGGGCACAAGTGAGAAAGCGTACGGGTTAGTGAGAAATATTGCTCACCCATCTCCCGGCACGAACGAACGAGCAGGAGCGTTTCGGTGCAACAAGGATAGAAAACGATTGCGGATCTGCTGCTCGCTCCGTGTTTCAATGCGCGTTTTGCCATCCAAAATCCAGAGGGCCCCTTCGTGGTGTTTCCGGCCTGCCGCAACCGTTTCCGTTCGCGCTCGCCTGCGGGGGACAAAAGGGGGTCAGTGGTGCCAGCTCAATCTCCAACACATACCAACAGACACACACACAGTAGGATGTGCTTTTTCCAACATTTCTATTCCGCGTCCAGCATCGTGCCATCTTGCTCTGCGTTCACGAAGCCAGTGAGCAGTGTGGCTGTGTGTGAGTGGGGCACTCGGGCAGCGGGTGCGCGCGTGTGTGTGTGTGTGTGTGCGGCTGTATGTATGCGGGACTTTCGGAAGCAGTACCAGCACCAGCACTAGTAGCAGCAGCAGCAGCAGCAGCAGCAGCAGTGCCGTCCGTCCGCCTGGTGGCCGAAGAAGTTGTTAGTGTGGCGAGCAGTGTTACGGCGAGCAGGCCGCGCGAAACTTTCTGTGCGATGCGGTACATATAGATATTGTTTTTTTGGTCTTCTAGTGTGTGCACGCTGTTGTGTCGTGTCGTTGGTGTTGTGTTTCGGTGTTTCCGTTTCGGTTTCCGTATTTCCGCTTTTGCGTTTTCGTCCATCGCGTGCCCAGTGTCCGCGCGTGTTTCCTTTCCTTCCCCCCCCAAAGAAATCCCCGTCATCGATCATCCCGGGGGGGTCGCTCCAATAAGCGGAAGGACGGGCAGGTGCAGGTGTAGGAAACAAACGCGCACACACACACACGCACACGCACGCATACGCAACTACACACGTGGTGCACGGGAAGGAAGTTTGTGGTGCAGTGATGGTGCACAGGGTCCTTGCGTGCGTGCGTCCGTGAAGGTGTGCGTACCCCGTGTGCGTGTCCTCGGTGTGGGGCCGGTCGCCTCAAGGGTGATCCCGCAGTTCCTTGGAGTTGGAGCATCCCAGGCAGAACGGTGACAGATATGCTAACTCGGTGCGTTTAGTGTGTGACCGTTTTCCGTGTGACTACTTTTAGCCAAAAATTGTGTGACCTCCCCCTCCAACAAGGACTCCCCAGCAAAAGTGCAAAGGATAACGTGCGTGAAAGATTCCTCCAGGAGAGTCCTGGAAGAACTCGCCATAAAGAAACTTCGTTTTCTCCCGCTGGGGGACTTTAAAGCGGAACTAAAACAGTGCTCAACAAACGAGAAAATCCCTGCAGTGCTACTCACACACACACATACACACAGAGACACACACAGCCGTATACATTGGACCAACAAGGCACACGCGTTGGTGGACAGGCGAACGAGTGAGTCCGTGAAACGTTTCTGTTAGCACAGAAAGCAGCTAAAACAAACGGACATTAGAGTTCGTGGCCCTGTGGAGTAGAAGGCCCGAGAGTGCCCTGGCAAAGAGCGCAGAAAATGAACCAAATTCCCCCGGACAGGGTGTTCCTAGTGGAGTGGTGCAAGGAAATGTAGGTGAAGTAGACACAGAAATCGGTCTAAAGTGAGGTCCGAACAACAACAACAACAACAACAACCGTAAAAAAGAGGAACGAAAGCGAAGCCTCGAATGCACGTACCGCAGCCGTTATGCGGTCGAAGGCCAACTTGGCCGTAGTCGAACTTGGGTGGGCAGGAATGGTCGTGAAAAAGAAGACACACTAGAAACACACTTGGTTGGAACTGTTTGGGGGGTGTGTGGAGTGAGGAAGGACGGCTACTGCTCAATGATGGAGAAGTTATAGCCCTGCCTCTAGAGAGTGCGCCGAGGATATGGATTTCGATCGCGCGACAGCTAGAACCGGCCATAATCAATTCCCCAATCGCTGGCAGGCCCCGTTTCAAGAAATGTGTTTTTCCTTGCACACAA
>KZ061817.1:296239-323739 GCA_002091835.1 Anopheles maculatus
CAACTTCACCTTCACCGACACGTCCTCAGCTATATCGTTACTATCGTAATTACAGTTGCCGATGGACTTACCTGGTGTAGTCTTAATGACCAGACGACCATAGAGAGACGATAGGCGGCCAACGTTAGCGTTGGTTGATTGATTATGATGTTTCTCCATCAAGGGTGTTCGTTCGTTGTAAGACGCAGAAGGGCCACAGAGCAGCCGGTTCTACATCAAGACACCAAATTCCTGCTCCTTAACTTTAATATCTTAGCAGCTTCCATCCGGTGTCCGGAGGACTTCCGAGAGCGCTAGGCGTTATACTTCCCGTGTTCGTTTTGTTCGCTTTTTTCGCATTTCGTGCCCCATTCCGTGCCCCCCATCCGTCCGGTTGGTGGCGGAAAAGCTTTAATTCATCTTCATTAACACCTCTTTGTGAGAGTTATCACATCGGTGCTCGGTGCTCTACGCCAAGTAATGAACGCAAATCTGCCGCGCGACGCCCAGTGGACGATGGCAACAAGTTAAGCAGCACGGTGCTAATACTTAATTTGCTCCGCTGATTATGATTTCATATATTTTCTTTACATCCCGGTGCCCAGTTTCCTGGGCTGGGCTTAATGTCGGGCCACATTCAGTTCGGGGAAAGTTTTTCCGAGAACTCCTGCGAGAAGGAAGTCATTTTGCTTAGGAATGATGTAATTATGAGTGATTTTAACCTTTGTGGTGATGATGAATCACTCACCACCGCACAACCATAACAAGGTGTGTGATGGAGGGGGTTTCGGGTTGTTGTGAAGGGGGGGGGAGGGGAAAGTATGAAAAGACCATAAATAATTATTTTTAAAAATGTATGACTCTCTCGAGAAGACGCTTCTAGGAAATGAGCGAGTGGGCTCTGTGTGATTCAAGAAAAGATACATAGTGTGACAAACGTTGTTAGGGGAACTAGATCCTATCATATAAACGCAAGGTGTTATACGATTTCATACATGGGTTAGTACACTTAACCGGGCTCTCTTAAGCGCCATCTGTTCCTGATGTCTTTCTTAATAACTTGACAAGGCCCCCTTGACCCTTACATTCGTAGAGTAGAATCATGCAAAAATTTGACCCCGAGCGCTTGTTGGCGACATACGCAAACCAACATTCATAATACATGCAATCAACTTCTTGTGTGTCTTGTGCAGATGAAAGATTAAATACTTTAATATCCGTCCGGTTGGTGGCGGAAAAGCTTTAATTCATCTTCATTAACACCTCTTTGTGAGAGTTATCACATCGGTGCTCGGTGCTCTACGCCAAGTAATGAACGCAAATCTGCAGCGCGACGCCCAGTGGACGATGGCAACAAGTTAAGCAGCACGGTGCTAATACTTAATTTGCTCCGCTGATTATGATTTCATATATTTTCTTTACATCCCGGTGCCCAGTTTCCTGGGCTGGGCTTAATGTCGGGCCACATTCAGTACAGGGAAAGTTTTTTTCCGAGAACTCCTGCGAGAAGGAAGTCATTTTGCTTAGGAATGATGTAATTATGAGTGATTTTAACCTTTGTGGTGATGATGAATCACTCACCACCGCACAACCATAACAAGGTGTGTGATGGAGGGGGTTTCGGGTTGTATCGGGGGGAGGGGAAAGTATGAAAAGACCATAAATAATTATTTTTAAAAATGTATGACTCTCTCGAGAAGACGATTCTAGGAAATGAGCGAGTGGGCTCTGTGCGATTCAAGAAAAGATACATAGTGTGACAAACGTTGTTAGGGGAACTAGATTCTACCATATAAACGCAAGGTGTTATACGATTTCATACATGGGTTAGTACACTTAACCGGGCTCTCTTAAGCGCCATCTGTTCCTGATGTCTTTCTGAATAACTTGACAAGGCCCCCACCCTTACATTCGTAGAGTAGAATCATGCAAAAATTTGACCCCGAGCGCTTGTTGGCGACATACGCAAACCAACGTTCATAATACATGCAATCAACTTCTTGTGTGTCTTGTGCAGATGAAAGATTAAATACTTTAATAATTACCAACAATCAAACAAAAAAAAACAACCTTGCAACAAAACGTCTAACAACATTCTACAACTAATCGTATATTCTTCTTCAGGAAAAGCACAAACCGAATCTAGCATGCGTATTTTGACAAACACTGGTCCCCAAAACTACTACACAGATTCACACAAAGTGCTAACAAAACTTACGGCCTTTTAAAGATACAGTTAGGTTTATCCAGCAACAGGGGTGAGTTCGTTACTCTTTACTTAGAAGACAAGTTTTGTTTTCTTTTCCTCTTGTTTTGTTTTCTCTCGATCTTCTTTTTCCATTCCGATTCTATTGTTACCCATTTAGCCTATTGTTTCTTTTTTTAACTTACTTACTTACTTACTTATTAATACTTCTAGTATATAAAGCAGTTTTCATATTGATACTTACCCGATTATCTATGATAACACCTTTTCGTAGAAGTGCGGCCAAACAGCGTTCTCGCTATGATTTGTTTTTCTCATATAGTTTTCTGTTTTATCCTTTCTCGTATATTTTCTATCATTCACTCTTCATTCCTATTTCTTACTCTCGCTCTTCTCTGTTTTGTTTTGTTTACTTTTGTACAACTTTTGTAACTTTTTCCATACTACTTCTTTTTTCTAACCCGAGGAAGAGGTTTTCCAGTAGACTTTCAGTTTTGCATGAGTATCGTTTTGAATCATTTGGTGAATAGAACATCCTTTCTTACTTCTTTATGAGTTTTTTTTTCTTGATATTTCAATTTGTTTCCTCTTTTTTCCATAGTAATTTTGAATCTCAGTATGAAATTCGTAGGTCATTGAACTTTTGAATTATTTTCCTACTTTAACTTCCTTTCTTATCAATTCGTTTTGGTCATCAACTTTCTATTCATGATTTCACGTACCACCAGTACAGCTCTGAGCTTTTATATTAGTAAGAGAAATAGTTTAGCGATTCCTTTTGTACTTCCTATTGTTTTCTTTTACTACTTTAATTGTAATATTTCGTATACTTGATTCATTTACCATACTATTTTTCCCTCATTCTGCTGTAGACTATTTTATTCCCCTCGCTTGTGAACCGGTAATGAAAAAGCCAGTTTGAAAAATACACATCCAAAGGGTTCAACTCACACTTTGCTCATACTTGTGACACATTCCGAAGGAAGGCGTCCCGGCCATTAGTTGAATAGAAAATTTGCTTTCATACGACGCTTCTCACATTACTACGGGGTTGGAGTTTTAAAGTTGTTAGAAAAACTTTTCAGAGAAAAACCATTTAAATGTCATTTAAAGTAAATAAAGCTGTTCTTGGAGACTTTCAAACAAAATTTGTAAATTCATATGGATAAACTGTATTGCAAAGTTAGTCCTTCCTGAGAGAAGGACAACCTGCTAGCTCTTCTTCATTGCACAGTACAAATTATATACAGGTGCTTCTGAAAATTTATTATAGTTGTACATTGATTGGTATTCCACAAAACACACTCCGTCACACGTTCACACTTTTTCACACACACACAACTGTCATACAAGAGCGAGATATTAGATGCGATACGATTGGCGGATAGTAGGGCAATATGGTCGGCAACGGCTCACCAGACAGTCATGAGTGCAGGGAAAACGAAAATTCATCTCTGCTCGAAACGCACACATCGTGCCCACTTACCTCGCAATTGGAAGCGAGCGATAAATAAATATACAAGCTCACCACATTCGGACATCGGACACGAGCACGGGCTCTTCCCAACACATATCGCGAGTGCCGCATCTAGGACTCCAACCAAAAAGCTAAACAAATATCGCCTAAACCTACGACACGCGGTGCATTAGTTCATCAGGGGTCGGCATTTGACGGTAGACTTCTGGTGCCCCACTTTACATACATAAAGATTTCCGCATTGTTCCATTGTTGCGCAATACGTTTGTTTTTTTTAAAATACATTTACAGCTTCTAGTTTACGCTGCCTCCAACCACCTCAAAACCACCACCACCTCTATTACCTCTATTACCTTGTTCAACCTGGTTCGATAGATTGATGCACATTTTATATATAAATACCTACAACGCTTTTTTGTAAACAAGACGATCAAACAGCAACAAACCGCAGCCACACACACAGCAACACGTACACTTTATCTTAACAGAAAAACTTCACTTAGCCAAAAAAAGGGAGTTTCCTTCAGAGTCTTTAAAGGTGCGCTATCAAGAACGTTCAACAGATTGGAGGATACCTTCAAAAACTCTAAACAAAACTTTATCAATCACGTAACGTAAAACCAATCCAAGAGAAACTCCCTTTTCCTTGAACACAACTACTGTATATGTAAAACCAAGCGCAAACGCTTTCAAACACGCCACACATCACCAGCATCTGGGTACAAAATGTAAACACTGTTTGCTCAGCAAGAATTCGAAGCAAAAAAAAACAGAACCCACGCCTCACCACCACGCTCACGAACACGAACAACCAACTACCAACGCTATATTTCTCGCACATTCAATTTTTCCGTAGCTTTTGAGTAGCGCGATTATAGCTAAGAGATCGAACTAAAGCTTCCTTATCGATCGGGCCCCCGAACCGAGAAGATTCCCCAAACGGTTCGATGATAAGCGAGAACTTCTTAAGGTCTCTCGCATCCAAAAGCGCTACCAGCGACATACATCAGTATTAATCATATCCCGATTTGTTTCTCTTTCTCTCTCTCTCTCTTTCTTTCTATCTCTGTCTCTTCCTCTCCATCTTCTTCCGAACGGTAGATCATTTTCAAAGAAAGTCAAAACAAATCTAGCTGAAGGAGTGCCATCCTATTTTAGAAAGAACCAGGGGGGGCCAACTCAGAGAGCCCCCATAAATTCACCTTCTAGTAGTAATATGGAGTTTTTAAGAGGCGTTTATGCATTTATGCAAGTGAGTAGGTCATCGGTAAGTATCCCGACGCCTGGATGTATGCAATACAGTTGTTTTGTTGTTCCTCTAGTGTAACTTGAACCTTTTTTGGAGGTAATTCAAAGTCTCTCGACATTTAAATCTATCTATAATTATGTCGCAATGTGTCTCCAAAACGAAGACTTCAATTTCCCCAACTTTAAGCTCAAACTAATCTCACTTTTTCTGCGTCCTCCGTCGTCCACCGCTCACAGGTAAACCATGTAAAGACAGATTCTTCAATTTTTCGACTACACACGAATGCAACGGTTATCCTCTTGGTAACGTTTTCGATCGCAGTTACAACAAGACAGTACGTCGGAAACCCAATAGACTGTGTACACACTCGGTAAGGCGCTCAGGCAACCAAACTCGGCACAGTTTCCGGTTGCACCAGTTTCTCACACCTCTCTCTCTCTCTATATCAACCTCACGCAGAGATATTCCAGAGGACGTCTTGAACACCTACTGCTGGATACACTCAACCTACACTGTGGTGGATGCATTTATGAAAAAGCAAGGCCAGGAAGTACCATTTCCTGGGGTCGACAATTCACAACGAAGCGGCGCGCTAACGATAAGACACACTAAATACTACCAATGGGTAGCATTTACGCTGTTTTTTCAGGTAAGTGTCACTGTTTGTTGCATCATCCGTACGACCACTTCGCCACCACCATCATCAGCAGCAGCACCCCCAAAAGGTGTTGCTTCTGCTGCTGGTGTGGTGTGTGTTCTTGGACTTGTTCTATCTATTTTTCTGTTTGTCACACCGCTCGTTTTGATTTTCCACCGTACACCGTACACCGGAGAGTTTGTGAGTGTGAGTTTCCGCTATTACTGTACCGCAAGTCGCCGTTAGACTCGCTCTCACTCACTCTTTCCGACATTCTCTCTCTCTCTTTTTGTCTCTTTATCTCGATGTCAAATGCACTGCCCAACACGTGTGTGTGTATTAAGCCGATGAGTGTTAATTGTTGTGCTGAAGCATTTCTGAGTGTTTGTCGTGTTTTAATTGCAACGTTTTTACTCTCCCCACCCACCGATGGTCAATTTTCACCCACCCAACCCACTCGGACCGGAGCTAGCTGACATGGCTCTCCTGTGAACCTGGTTTCCTTTTCCATCCCGTGCCCGAACAACTTCCTGGCGGTCGCGTTCGACAGAACGGTGAATCCCACCATTGCCAACGACCGTCAGCGCGCACCAGGGTTGTGTGTGTGTGTGTTTTTCTGATCCTCATTTTCTTTTTTGTGTCCCGTTTTTTGTTCTGTTCACCCGAGCTTGTGTCGTCCGTTTTGAGTTCCAATTCCGATCCCCGATTGTTCTGAGGATGTCAACTGCATTGCGACCAGGTTTTCAGGCCAACTATCTCCGAGTGCTTCTCAAGGATGTGCTCGTCCTCGAGGACAGTGTGTTTTTACACACACACACACACACACATACACGAACGCCCCACTCACAGGAAGCGGAGCGAATCGGGGGGATGGGAAAGTACTCGGAGCGACGAGTCATCTTGACGCGAAGGATTACTAGACATTCAGTGATTGTCTTTCGTTCGAACCAGGATGACTCTTGTAGTTTCCACTTGAACGCTGATCGGTGGACAAGGACGCAGTCGTCAAATGGGCTTCCGGGGGTCGGTCGCTAGTTATTTTTTCCCGAACCAACGTTTACTCGTCAAGTGACGTTCAAGCGAGTCTTAACGAGTCCGTTTTGTTAGCGTACGATAGTATCGTTTTCAAAACTATTGGCGCAAAAGAATGGGCAGCAATTGTGTTTATCCAGTTCAGTTTCTTCCCTGCAAACGGTTTGGAAGGTAAACAATTAAAGAACTATTTAACGAGATCGATAAGCTCGGATATTATTCCATTCATTATACCTGAGAGACCTGCGTGCCTGCGTTAATTTGCTATGATCCGGCTCGTGCTCGGCCTGCGATATCTTTGTCCCTTGCCGTTTTGATCCGGAACGCAGATTTGCCATCTAATCTTGCAATCACTAAACACTTGTCACACGAAACAATTAAATACACGCAACGCGAAACGGCCTGGGGAAATTAAAATTTACCGCAGCCGCAGCAGCAGTAGTGAGCGCCGGCTCAAGCCAGCCACCGGAGTCACGTGACGAAGCCGTTTTGTAAGTCACGATTGTGCTAATTTGATCGTTCCGTTGACAAAATCAGCGGCACTTTTATTACCGCTTCATTAGGCAGCGGCAATGGAGCAGCACGCAACACAGCGTACCCGACCGTACGGGCGAGTGCACGCTTGCAGCAAGGAACCGCGCCATTTGGCGCCATCGTTTTTCGTTCGGCCGGCGTTTCGTTTGGGGGGGAAAACCCCCGTTGAAAAATTCATCATCCCGCAGCGACGGTGGTGGGGGTTGCGTACGTTATTGACGTATTGGCCGTACGCTAATACGCGGCACGTTGTATCGGTAGAGATGATACACAAGCAGCGACAAGAGAAACATCTTTTCACTCGGTGTACCAACATTCCTTTAAAGCCATCAGCAGCAGCAGCACCAGCGAGCAGATGGCCCCACAGCAAAAGCCGTACGTGTGACGTAATCATTTTTCGATAGCAGCATCCCCCGGGAAATGCTGATTTTCGGTGGTTCATTTTAAAGCAATCAGCATCCATTTATAACGTCATCATCATCATCATCATCCGGCCCAGGTTTCGATACAATACACCACCGAACGTATGGAAGTGTGATTCCTCTTTTTTGCCGCAGCAGATCCGCAACGCTTGTTGGATTGCTTTCACTGATGCCAACGCAAGATACCGCGGGCCGCTGCTACGCACACACGACCCCAAGGGTAAACAACGCACATATCCGCGTGTGTGAGCCTTGTACTGCACAAGTTTATGTACGTGCGTCGGTCGCGGTTAAACTCTTTTCGATAGAGCAGTTTCACGGGAGAAAAATAAAACAAAACACAACCGGCGCTCGAAATGCCTGCTTTGACAGATGGTGCTCGTTGCGCCCTCTGCCGTAAAATCGGTGAAACTTCGCTTTTTAAATCTGAACTTGTGCACTAGAAGAACGACCGTTACGTGCAAGGCTATTGTGAAGCAGTTAAACTTTCACTCAATCAACCCCATCACGCTGTTGGTGTATTGTAAAACAGAAAAATCGCATTATTGGTGCAACCCGGCAAACAATGCCCGCAAGTCACTGCATTCCGATCCCCCAAAGGACAACGGCCGATAAATGGGCTGCGAAAAAGCTTCTCGGCCCAACGGTTGACAAAGCTTCAGCCGAAGGGTAGATAAAACAGATTGGCCTACCGAAGCCGATAAGATTCAGCCCCCTTTAGCTTCACCATTAGCTTCCCAGCAACGGACAAAGTTTTTGTTGACTACAACGTCACACTGCGTACAAACACACACCTATCGGTGTGGATGCATTTACGATGATTCTGCTATATTTTTCTTAGTGAAAGTGCAACATTTTCCTGCGTTGGGGATGGAACGAGAGAGAGAGAGAGGGAACAAGATAAAGGCGAGTTTTCCATCGCCAGCCAGAGGATCGTAAGCCAAAAATCGCAACGAGAATCGATCACACGGGACGTAAAAAATGTACCACACACACACACACACACTCGGGGAAAAATCGCCTTATGTATAAAACTGGGTACATAGGCGTACGGTGAAACTGAGCATTTTCTCAACAGGCTGCTGCTCTGGTAGCGTGTGTGTGTGTGGTGTGTGCGTAAGTGAAACAGCAACAATACTAGCACAATTATCGAGAATATGCATTGGTAGTATCGTGCGGCGGCTAAAAGAATTATCCACATGGGTTGAAACAAAAAAAAAGGCAAGTAAAAAGAAAGAGCTTAAATTACTAAAATTGTGTTTTTTGTTCGCTCTCGGGGGAAGGAAAACACAAGCGGCCGCACGCCACGCGTTTTTGTTTGCAAAAGCCACCAGTGGAAAGAAAAACAAGTTTGCAGTTGAGAGCGAGAGTGAACGATGCAACCGATGACCCAGAGAAAAAACTACACCCAACGCTACACACATGTCGGGAATGAGATGGAAAATTAAAAATATCGGCAGTATACGCACCAAAAAGAAAGGAAAAGAAAAACCGCGTCACCACCGCACCCGAAGCATGGGGGCAATGAGGTGAAAAGGCGAAAACCCTCGCCACGGTTTTGGGGTTTCTCCCGTACCGATCGCTACTTCGCGCCGGACACGTCCAGCCGGGGAAAGGGAAACTCCCTTTTGGCAGCGGGCAACCGCAGGCCGAGAGAACGCGCCGTGCAACGCACACATTACGTATTTATAAACATTTGAAAAATCTTCAACAACCAGCACACACATGTCCACGGGCGACGGGTTAGACGTATTTGGTCCGTCCATCGGCCCGTTCGGTGGTGGTGCTGGTCGCTGGTGTGTGCGTACGCGAGCAGGAATAAGGAATGATGGTGTGCCAGGTCCGTCGTCGACCAGCGGCCGGCCAGATTGGCCATGGGCCACGCCAAGCCGAGAGATATTTATGTTTAGAGCAGCGAGTGCGTTACTAGTGTGAGCCGAGGCGTCGAGACGCGAACAACGCCGCGTTCGGGTCCCGGATTTGTGAGACCGCGTGAGATACGGGCGCGCCAGCTCGGCCAGGCGTACGTCCCGTCCGCTTCCCGCTTACGGTTCCGTTCCGTTCGCCGCCATCCGCGCCTTGACGTGTGTGTGCGTGCGTGCGTTTGTGCGTGTTAACAATTAATTCCATCCACCACCACCATCCGTCGACTCCCTCGTGGGGTCCCAGTTTCTTGTGCGTCTTGTTCTGCCTCCAGGGAGAACGAAAAGAAAAACACAAACGGTTGGTAGTCTGTCTCGCCAGCAGTCCCAAAGTTGGCCGGAAGACCACGGGGAAGGGGAAAAGCTCCAAAAAGCAAGCGGTTCGAGAAGCGGGAAACTGTGTGGAAACGATCGTGATCTGTTTTGTTGGTGAAGCTACCATTTGATGCTACAAAGTGTATTAAAAGCGGCTCGGGGTCCTCGAGGTTAGCGTGTGGTGTGTGTGTGGTGCGTGTCTGTCCCGAAGCAAAACGGGGTTCAAGTTGAAGAGAAAATGCGGCGAAAATGTACATAAAAATGGCGTGCGCGCGCGCTCGCTCACTTTCCTGCGCTCATCTGCCCCATCTGGGGCTAGGTAATGATGAATATTTTTAATTACCGACCCGCACATCTCGATCTCGTTATCGGCCGTCAGCCGACGATCGACGGGCGACGCACGGTTTTGATGAAAGGCAGTCCCGCGCACAGGAGCCTTGTTCAATTTCCCGCGAACTTCATGCACAGGCGTTAAGTGAGCGCGCGCGTGTTCATTAATCTTCGCACAGAAACATGCGTGCGAACATGCGTTATTGGTTGTCCGTCAAAGAAATGCAGAAACGCTGTTGAAAAGTGTGTAAACTAATCATCATCATCGTCGTGATCTCCGTGCGCGCCCTGTCTAATTGGGAAGGTCGGCTACGGTGATGTTTCTGGGTCTCGGTCATATTGACAGGTCGCGTTTTATAGTTATGTCCCCCCCCCCCGCACGGCAACGACAACAACAACCGATTATTTTCAACAACCCAAAAAAAACCTTCCCCGGTGAAGACTCTCCCGGTGACGTAGGAGCCACACAAAATGCTGTCACATTCGATTACGTTGCGACAGTGACTGCAGCTGCACGTGAAGGACTCGCCTGTATGTGTGGTTTTGCACCCGGGGGCCAAAACAAAACACCCGTAGCGTTGTGAAATGTAGAGCAGCCAGCAGTTTGCTAGTCAACCGTGAACTAACGCATCAACTTCATCTTCGATATTGGCGAACACAGACAAAACGTGATGCCGCTGACTCACTCGCACCTGACACTGACACTGAGAGGGGTTGGTGCTGTGTAATCAACTGCCAAAACAACAGCCCAAGCAACCGGAAGCGCATTCGCGTAACTCCCGTACCCGGGAATTACCGGGTCGCCTGCAGCGTTTTTCCAATTCCATCCTGGAGGCTGCGTTTGATTGTATCCACAAGCCCCAAAGGCCAGCCGTCTTTCGGCAGCAATTGAATTAACCCTGTGTTTCTTGGAACTCCGGGATGTGCGCCCTACATAACAGCGGCACGAACGTCACGAGCGTCTTCCCCACGTTGAGATACTCCCGGAAGCTGCAGTTGATGGGTGGAAATCGAATTCGATCGATCGAGAATAGCGTGTCTTGGCAAACTTGCTTGGGAACTCCCCGTACTAGCAAAAGGTTCGTGACGCGGCCACGTCACTGTCACCCCGACCAGTGACTGTCTCGAATAGGTGATTCAGGGGGACTCTAACACTCATTAACGAGCGCGTTAAGTCTCACCGGACACCGGTGTCGAATCGGTTTGCCCGAAGGGAAGCAGGAGCTTAGCTGATATTTTTACTCCCTTCTTCTGCTGCTGCTTCTTCTTCCTTGCCACGTTCACTGAGATTGGGTTCTCTCCCTTCATCACACGCTCTCTTTTTGCCCCCTCAGACCAAAGGAAAACAGCATTATTCAGCACGTATATATATATAAATACTGGCCAATTTATGTGTGCACCTCGGCACGGCGAACCTCGGCCCCTGTGAGTCGACTTCTTGGGGCATAAAGATTTATACCTCGTACATGTGTGTATCATATGGCTACTCTCCCTCCTCGCCCCAACTCCCTTTACACTCCACCACACACACAAGCACGCACACATCAACGCAGCGTGAAGGAAAACTTCTTCATTGCCGCGGCAGGCGCAAAATGAATGTGAACTTCGTGTACGTGTGCCGCGTGTGCATGCGTTCCTGTGTGCGTGCGTGCGTGTATGTGTGTGTATATAGTTTCCCCCTCATCTCAGCCATACAGCTTCGTGGTCGTGATGATCGTGTGTACGTCGCTTGATCGTGCGTATCCACGTTCGTGCTCTAACGGTGCGCTGCGGTTTATTCAGCGTTTTTCCCACCGTTTTCTTCGTGCCCCAGACTCGCTCCCATGTTCCCCAATATTGTATCGAATTCAAATCGTTCGCTCCTTATGTACGTGTGTGCGTATGTGGCGAATGTAAACGGCAATGGAAGGAAACGTTGGCTTCATTACGACGCGGCCCTACACGTGTTTTCGAGGTGTGTGGACGTCCAAGTTAAATAATGATGGAAATGATGCTGCTGCTGCTGCTGCTGCTGCTGCAGAATTGATTAAAAGCCCGAGTACCGAGCGCATGGCTTTGTGCAAACATCCGTGTGCCCTGATGGGCGGTCAGGTAGCAACACGCAACACCACCCGAATGTCCCTAAATCATTCCGATCGGTGCACAAACTTTTGGCCGCCGGGGTCGGATCGGTACCTAAGCGTACGAGGTGCTGACGGGTTGATGCCGCGTTTCGGGTTGTAATAATTGGAGAGTTATGTTTATGACTATGGCCAGCAGCAACGGGTAAGAGCGATCGTTTCGGGGCGATCATCGTGTGCGTTCTCCGGGGAATGCCAAGTGAAGAGCGTTTTACATCATTTCGGAATAGAGAGATTCGCGTTCAATATGGTTCGCATATTTGCCATCCCGTGTTGGCGTTACACACAGAAAGGGTTGCGATATAAAATTGTGCGCCGGGTGCCGTTCCTGCTGGATGCTGGATGTTAGTGTAAGCCGCGCAATATATATTGACATTGACGCGTTTCGCCGTGCTCCGTGCTTTCAAGTATTCCAAACATATCGAAACCCCGACCGGGATCGATTCGAAGCACCGGCCTGACATCGACGGGAATCGATCTTGTGCGGTGCTGTTCAAGAGCATCTCGCGTTTGATGTTTCCCGCGAAGCGATCTTCCCGTACACGGAGGGGAGTTTTCATTTCCGCGATTGATCGCGCTTCAACAGCATAACAAATGCCCGGTCGTAGAAGAACGGCAAGCAAACGAAAAAAAAGTGTCGAAGATGGAGCCGGTGTATACACTGCACAGTCAGGGGGGCATCATTAAATCAAACACTGGAACATCGGGGGCTAAGATTTTGCTATTGTACCGGGAGTAGTTGCGTTACTTCTTGCTCGCTCGCTCGCTTACTTGCAAGCCGTGATCGATGCTCCGGGCCGCCCCCCCCGTACGCAATGTTTGTGTTTCGAAGGTTCCAAAGCTAATGGGGAGTGCGTCGTCAGTGTTGCCGGCCGCGTGCTAAATAGCGGCCATTTTTCATAACCCGCACAACACGTTACTTTGTTCGCTCGCTAGCCTTGGCGGAAACTGCCGGGGCAAAACAATGCAGCGCACAAGCCAAATGCTTTCCATCCGGGGCACCAGGAAAAGCGCACGCTGTGGCCGGGCCTTCGTTCATCGATCATCGCAAGGATCATTTGTGTTGGGATTTGCACGTTCAGCACGAACGGACCGTTTTGGTCGGCTTAATGGGCATCGACCTGTTGTGTGTTACAAAAACAAGACACCGTACGATCGCCATATTGTTCCTGCTTTTATGAAAGGGTACCGTTCAAAGCCAGAAATTGAAATCTAGTCGCGTTGGGAGAATTACACTGTGTTGCATCATAATCCTGCAACGTTTGGGATCTTCTTATAGCTGAATCTAAATAGAAACAGTTGCAATTGTGACATTTTCACACTGTTTTTGTCATTGCAGTGGAATAGAGTTGCTCCTCGAATATCGCAAAAAGATCGATTTATCTGTCATTTTTTAAGTAACCAACAAACACTGACGTTTGAAGCAAATATCTAGTGTTGTGCTTAATGAATCTTTAATGAAGAGTCATTCAAATCATGAATCGACTCGCAAAAGATTCATGAATCCTCAAAGATCCGTGAATCCCAAAAATTCATGAATCCTCTTAGATTTCTGAGTCCCAAAGATTCGTGAATTATCAAACAGCAACAGTAAACAAAAGAAAACTATCCGAAGTACGCATATTTGTTCATAGCGACTTCCTAGGTTCTCCTGTTGACATCCCTCGAAAAGTATTCCTAACAAATTCCTCACAGAATTTCATCCTAGAAAGCGTTTAAATTGAAGTCAAGATGCAAATATTTGGTAATTCACGAATCTTTGGGATTCACGAATCTTTGATATAAAGATTCAGAATCATTCATTCAGTTTAAAGATTCATTTAGATTCATGATTCATGAATCAGATTTAAACCAACACTACAAATATCAGTAGACGTTACTCGCAAGACTTGTTTGTTCAATAGTAACGGCCTTAGCCACATTGTTTGATCATTATTGTTAAACATTTTTGAACAACAACAATCAAGTTGAAATTAATAATGAATACTTAGGGATCTTTTATTTTTCTTAACAGGGAACGAAGCTTCAAAAGGTACCCACCAAGAAGAACTTTTTGCGGCAAACAATGTCCTCCGAGATGGGTTATGTGGGATTCATCGTGACACCTGGCGAACCAGACAGCCGATGGGACCCAACTAAACCATTCCTAGATCTGATCCGAACCCTGCGGATGCGCTGATGTGCGTAGTACTCCATGCAGGGACGTGGGTTCTTAGGGAACTTAAGAGGGATGTTAAGATATGTTGATGGAAAATTATTATATTGTTTTCAACAACACTTTCTGGACGCTTTTCTGGACGTCTTTTGATGTCTTAAAGAGATTGGGGATTGAGTACAGTTAACTAAAATGCTCTTCATTAAAATCGGCTAGCCATTAAATTGAAGCAGATTATCGTCAATGATTATTGATGTTTGTTTGATAAGGTTAGATCATGATGCAAGTTTGTGAAGCGTTTAATGATCTTTTCATAAAATTTATATATCTGTTGTCAATTACTTCAGGATGACTTTGCCTGGCTTGGTTCAACCGCTGTAAGAGTGCTCTTGTGTTTGGTAACTAGAAGTCATTCTTGGCTTCAATCTAGGAATTAATTTACCTGATTCTAGTCGTGGTACAAACAAATGTAATCAAGACTATGTCGCAAATATTGCACTACACAACCGCAACTCAAATATCCTGGAACATAGAGCTCATTCTCACAGAGATTTTCCGACGCGAATAATTCGCAATGATTCATTTTGCGCAATCTTCAACCTCCCGTTGCTGTGTTCAATCATTATTTTTACACTGCGATATTTTGCTTATTACACTTCCTCACCCCATCACACACACACAGACGCTCACATACATACAAGCAACACATGTCACACATGCAAACAACTTTCTAAGCGGTTGTTAGTACCACTTGTTCCATTGTGGATACGATTCATTGTCTCACTACACCGGTTTATTTGCTTTTCCTCAAATTTCTCGATGTGTGTGCGTGTGTGTGTGTGTATGTGTTGTAGTGATATTTTGTTTTTCCCCTTTACCCCAACATCTAAATCACTCATTTTTCCCTTTTTCACTTTTCTGTTAGTACCACTTGTTCCATTGTGGATACGATTCATTGTCTCACTACACCGGTTTATTTGCTTTTCCTCAAATTTCTCGATGTGTGTGCGTGTGTGTGTGTGTATGTGTTGTAGTGATATTTTGTTTTTCCCCTTTACCCCAACATCTAAATCACTCATTTTTCCCTTTTTCACTTTTCTCTACCGCCCCACCGCCCAAAACTTCGCATTCGACCACGAAAATAGCAAGAGGATAGACAGAGAAAACGATCGCACCCACCGGGATCGTACCGTAGTGTGTGTATGTCTGTGTGTGTGTGTGCGTTTCTATGAGGTGATCCATATGCTTTCGTTACTTGAAGGTACCTAGAGAATTTTTGCGTCACCCTGTTTGCTTTTCTCTGCTGTTGATTTTTCGGTGTGTCACTTGCGTTGCGTTCCGTGTCTCTTGCGTTCTTGCTTCCGGCCATTATTCTTTCCCCGTTCCGAGAACGAATTACAATTTCCTTTTCCCTAACCCCTCACTTCCTTGTTCTTGCCTCGTACGTTCATTCGCACCACATGATTCAATTCGCTACATTATCGAATCTGTGCTCGTTATCAGATTTCATTTCGATCTGACACACAGCGTCTGGTGTGTGTGCGTGTGTGTGTGCGAGAGAACGTTTTCCACAGGATAATAGTGTATTCATTGCAGATCATTGGTGTGTGATGTGTTTTCCGAAGCTGGGGGTTTTTGCCCTTTTTCTTAGTGTCAGGCCTGTCGAAACACGTTTTAATGGATGTGCCGTACGCCTTAACGCTAGCCGAATACTCGAAATGTGACAGTATAATGTAAACAATAAAAAAGCCGAGTTGGAAAGATGGAAATTTTCATCCACCAATCGGCACCACACCAACACCTATATCGATGCCATACGGGGGACCTTCCGAAGGGACACCAAAAGACCATTAATATCGGAAACGTGATTATTGTAGTAAATCCTCCAAGGATTCGGCGTGAGTTACAGACACGAGATAACGATTCCAGAGTTTTGCAAACATCAGAGCATGGAACAACAAATTCTCCATATCGCGCACGGTTGTTTTACTTTTCCCTCACGGAGCTCAATAACTAGGCGCCCTTTAATCATGCCAGGGACATGGGGCGGACAGTAGAATAATAATGCATTCGATTTGGCAAAAAAAAAGAGCATCAGAAATGTGGGTCTCTTCGGTGGGTTTAAATATTGAACTGTGACAGTATAGTGGCAAGACCACACAGGCGAATGCGAAACGGATTCGGGTCGAGTCCTCGATCCGGCGAGACTAAACCCGCGAGAGAGAAGGTTGTCTTGTTACTTTCGTTGGCCCCATATGGCGGCGGCCTCTCCCTCCCATTCCCCCTTCCTTTTTGCGTGTGTATTTGTTCGGCTGTACACGCCTTTGGCAAACGAGTGCACGCTCAGTCGCTTCTGCAGAAAGCGGTGAAGTATTGGGAGGTGGATGGAAGGTGGAGCGGGGTGGGACAGGAAGATGGAGACGCTCGTCTTTCGCTCAGCCGATGGTACGATTCGAAGACGAGTTTCCAATCAGTCACAGGCCGCCGTCGGCAGCGGAAGCAAGCGCACCCAGCCGAGCCAGCAGCAGTAGTGGTTGTCGTTGCCGTTTGTAGTAAGGGCAGTGTAAGTAGCGAAGGTTGACGTCTTGGCAGACAGAAGTACGCGCGCGAAACACCAACTGCAAGCAAGCTGCCAACAGACAGCAGACACCAGACAGGTCTGTGTGTGTGTGTGCGTGTGCGCGCGTGTACAGGCAACGTGGCATCTCTGTGTCTTTCGGCGGACCTAGTGCAGTGTAGTGCAGTTTTCCCTTCCCGACAAGAGAGAGATTCTTTGGCCGTTTGCTGCACACCTCGAGGATCACGAGATCGTTTCTATTCTTCTAAACTGTGTTGTTGGTGTGTCCGTGTGTGCGTATGTAATGCGATACATCTGGACTGTTATCTGCATCTGGGAAGAGTTTTTTTTTGTAGCAAACGCTCCCAATCCTCAAAGATCACGTTCGTTCCGCAGTTTTTCCCGAGCGTTACTCCACACGTTTGGAAGCTTTAGTTGTGTGCCACAGTGTGCGTGTGTGTGAGTGTGTGCGTGTTTATGTCTTGGTGTGAGATGTTCATTGTTTCGATTTCAATCTCATTTTCGCTAGCATTTTCTCATACGCATCGCGAGAACATCGAGAAACCCGTAGGGTGGGTTTCGCATCGTCCAGTGCCGCGTACTAGCAACGTGTAGTGAGTGAATTGTGTGCCAAAGTGTGACGAGTTCTCGTAGGCCAAATTTTGTCTTTCAACGTCAAGCCCACGCATCTGTGAGAGAAAAAGAATGCCTTAGCAATCTCGTAGGCTTCCAAGCGTAGCTCCACAAGCGACACCGTCCGGAGATCCTCACGTCGACCCGTATGCCAACGGCACCGTGCTAAAAAAAAACCCGTGAACAGCAGGCCAATATGGTGGTGCACTGTGCCACTAGAACATTGGGCAGTCTTCCGAAACGTCACCGAACCGACCGCGGCTATTGCCGCTTGATGGACGCACTGCTGGACGCTAGAGTAGACACCGTGCTACACGTCGAGCGACGAACCAATCACGCGTTGGGCACGCTCACGAAACATTTAGGCCGTAACGTCAGGCGACGGTTTTAACCGACCGGTTCCGTGTCACCTTTTCCAGCCACCGCCATCGTTTCTCCAGATATCAGCCAGGCATATCAACCGGCGTAGTAGGTAGTCGTAACAGTTAAAAGTAAAGCGTTTAAGCATGCCTCTCGGTGCCTCGGAATGTGTGCCTAGGTTTCACTGTACGTGCGTGTGTGTGTCGTAGTGTCTGTGTGTGTGTGTGTGTACGCGCCATGTGTTAGCGAAGCCGGGCCCCGATCGTCGATCCTCCGTGCCTCGATCCCTTTTTTGTGCTGTCTGGATGCTGGACAGCATTCGCGTACAAGAACCGCCTAACGTAGAACACGCCACCAGCGACAGCGCCGCGCCCGGTAGGAAAGATGTTGGATATCTTCCGTGGCCTCAAGAGTCTCGTCAAGATCAGCCATGTAAATACCGACTCGCCCGTGTTCCGACTGCACTACTCGATCACCGTGATCATACTGATGTCGTTCTCGCTGATCATCACCACGCGCCAATATGTCGGCAACCCGATCGACTGTGTGCACACGAAGGACATACCGGAGGATGTGCTGAACACGTACTGCTGGATCCATTCGACGTACGCGCTCAAGAGTCTGTTTCTCAAGAAGGTCGGCGAAGAGGTACCGTACCCGGGCGTCGGCAATTCCGGCAACTCCGGTGGCGACCAGACGGATAAGAAAATTTACAAATACTATCAGTGGGTCTGTTTCTGTCTCTTCTTCCAGGTGAGTCAGTCTGCACTCGTGCGGGAGACGTGTGTGCGTGTGTGTGTGTGTGTGATTTATGTAAATGTTGTGTATCTTGTGTAGTTGCGCGATGTCTCGTCTTAACGACTCAATCTCAAGTAACGTCTCGTAATCGCCGCATTGAGTCTGTTGTGCCGCACGTTGTATTAGCCTTTGGTCACACATATCACATGTCCGCTGTTGTCGTTAAAAAGACGCATTCGGGCGGACATTATCGTTGCCACTTACTTACCCGTATCCGACCGACGCACTAACTTCCAATTCTTTATGGGTCGTTTGATCGGGTAATTGAAGTGTAGAACATCCTCAGAAACAACTGTTCAAATATTTAACGCACCGATTCCGTCAAACAAAATGGACACTTTATCACCAGCACCTTCGCTTCCCCGATTGGCCGAGAAATCCGAGCAATCGAGACTGTGAAACTGCCACCATTGGGACGGGTTTTCCCCCCCCCCCCCCCCCCAGCGTAACAACACGTTGATGAATTGGCTAACCATTATTTCAATCGCTTTTCTGTCTCGATCACTTCCGTGTAACGGTGTGCTGAAAACTCCGCTCGTTCGCTCATCTCGTCTCGTCCCACACACACACACATACACCCACCTACCCACACACACACATACCATGAACGCGCGGGGTGTGTGGGAATTCCCCCCCCCCCCCCCCTTCTCCTTCCTTGCCTCACAGCAGCATGCAAACAGTGGGTTATCTTTCACCCCCCAGGGAGACGCACCGAACCCTGGCCGGGGCACGATCGTTCACAATGCAGAAGTGTGTGCGCGCGTGTGTGTGTGGATACTGTTTTGAATTTATTGTCGAATATAAATTTGAGAAGCTATTCATTTTTCCGCGGAACGCGCGCGCGGCAGGGTACAGCGCGCTGTAAATCTCTGCGCCCCATCGGTGTGCTTCTTTTTCAACACACAAAACAAGCAGCAACCGAGCACGGATTTGACGTTTTGTTTGGTCTAAAAGGGAGAGGCACGCAGGCATCGAAATCCTCCAACCCCGGTGCCGGTGCCGAGTCCCGTTGGGTTTATTGTGAGCATATTTTGTTTAATTTTACTGTTGTTTCCACTCAATATCGGGTGGGGCAATTCGGTAAAAGTTTGTCGCCAGTGCCACACTTGGCTGCTTAATGATGGATTTTGTAGCTTTGATTTTGTTTCGTTGCTGCTCGAGAAAAAAGCGATCGAATCAGCACAGCCAAATCGCGCGGCGGTGTAGTTGGTGACCCCCGGGGAGGTACCAGTCCCGGCGAGCGAAACAATGCCTGCCGTACCGTGTGTTGTTTATTGTTTTGCTGAAAGTGTAAAGGTCCGAAACGTGTATATACATATATTCATCGATAATTTATCGTGTTTCGGGATTGCTGGTGCCGTTTGCCCGTTCCATTTATAGAGACACCGTGCCTGGTGGTGGTGGCGGTGGTGGTGATGATGGTGTCTTGTGTGTTGAGTAAAAGTTGCAAAATGAAATTTATTACTACCCAAATACCTTCTAAAGTACATAAAATTAACGGTTTCATTCAATTGCTGCGTGTGCGAGTGCGTGTGTGTGTGTGTGGGGGGGGGGGGGGGGGGGGGGGGTTTTTTTTTTTTTTTTTTGGGGTAAAAATTTGTGAAAAAAAACACAAAAATTACGGGCGCGCCATGGGCCGAGGCACAAAAAATAACTATGACATCACAGTTCCTCGCAGCCATTATCCTACATTTTCTTACTTTTGCCCGCTTTTCAAAGCAACCGAACGGAGCATGACGGACAAATGGCTATGAAAAAATAAACTCCCGTTCTATCGCCCGCCCCCTAGGGAGCCGGGCCGGATTGTTTGGTTGGTGGCGGTGGCGCAGTTTTGTGCCCCAAAGTCCGGGAGACCAATTTAAACACTGGCGCTCCGTCCGAGACCCATCATCCACGTTTCGAATTTATTTTGCATGTGAAATCGACTCAAATTTTAATTTTATTCTTTTTCCCCCAAACTTTTTGTTTTGCCTTTCCCCGAGTCAAAAGTCAGCTGAAAGTGAGGCTTCGGGCCATCGGACATCAGTTGAAGTGCACAGAAGCGATGCAAAGCGATATTGCAATAGAATCGTATTCACCGCAATTGTCGTCCGGCGTGTTTGGAGCAAGTGAAGAAGCCCGAAGTGAAGCAGCAAAACTGGCAAACCCTCCCGATGCACCAGATGTGACCGAATTCTAGAGGCAATCTTACGGTACGGTCAAACAAGAAGAAATTGTGGCGCAAAAAAACCTTGAGTCGGTCGCAAAATAAAGCGCAACACTTGGAGAGTGCGCGGGGAAAATGGTGGACCGGGAAGGACATTCGGAAGAAAGCAACACACACACACACGAACACGAAAAAGAAAACAGGCCAATGAAAGCAATGCTCCCAATCCTAACGCTTCGATGTGAGCGGGAGAGAGAGAGAGAGAGCAAGCTTCTATGTGGTCGGATAAAGGATTATGCGCTTCGTCCGCTTCATCCTTTTACCACAGTTTCGTGTTTTTGTTGATCGTGCATATCTATCATCGTTTGTCGATAACAATAGCCCCATATCCCAGGCAGCAGCAGCAGCAACACACACACACAGCAGGAGAACACGTTGCATTGCGCTGCAGTCCCTGCACTGCAGGAGGGCGCCCAAGCAAATGGAAGAAAAGCATGGCAACAACACATACGAACGTCCACTCAATCACACCGCACCCGGCACACGAACACATCAAACACAGGCATGCTGCTGCTGCTGCTGCTCTCTACCACTACCACACACACACAGTAATGAGACAATACGATGCGCAATGATAACTTTGTTAAATAGCTTTTTATCATGTTAACTTCGCCTCCCTGCTGCTGCTGCTGCTGCTGCTGCTCGGAACATAATCGACCTACATTACTTGTGCGCTCGGGTGGCTCGATGTAAAAGCTTCAACCCCCGGGTAGCATGATGTTGAGCATGAACGGGAACACAAGTTACCACAGCGGGCATCCTGCTGCCCCGTTCGGTGTGTAAAAATCAGGGTGCTTCCAATGGTGGGCCGATATTGGTTTCTTGTGGTCAATCAAACTGTGTGGTTGTGTTGTTATTTAACTTTGAGCTAATCCTATCTTTATTACTTGCCCGAAACGCTTTTTAAATCGCTTTTCGGCTAGCTCAGTTTGGTGGCCTCCGTGTGAAGTTCCAAAACAAAAAGACATTACGAGTTAGGTCGTCCGATAGTTCTCACAGCTTCAGAGGAGAATCTAATACGCTGTCATTGAGGATAATGTAATGGACATAGAACTACATCAGAGTAGCTTCTTAATTGCCATCTTCTACTTAAGTTCTTCATGTTCGCGTCAGTCTTTAGCCAGTATCCATGTTTCCAGAACTAGCTAGGTAGTTTTTTCGATGACTTCGATTATCTGGCCTCCTATTTGAGATGATAATCCCTGAGTAAATTAGAATTTGCTAGAATTAATCGATATTCTAATATCTTGAAGTACACAATCTTTGTTGACCTCTAGAAGATGGTCCCCGTAGATCCAAACATTCTAACAACCCCCGGGGTTAGGTTAGTCCACTCTAGTGCTAATCAAACCTGACATTGAGACTCTTCTAATGACCTCTTAGATCATGCCTGCCATTTTTGGCTTACTAGACTTATTGTTACTTATTATCAGTCATCGCTAAGTGGGAACGACTCAGATGAGAGTCGAACACCAGCGTCGCTCTCGCATCTACCACCGGGTGGCCTGGGGCTCTACAAATCTTGGTAATTTTGTCCAAGATTCCAAAAGATTGAAGATAGGGTAGTAGTGAAGCTACCATTCTGAGATATTCTGATTCGTTTCGATGATAATTGTTGGTAGTGTTGTGGTGTTGATGTGGTGTTTGGATTGCAGAACCCACGATTGAAAGATGTCAAGCAGGGATGACATCAACGAAGGAGAGAAAAGAGAAAAGGAAGAGTAGTATCAAACAAACTCATGGATCGTGAAGTGCAGAGTACTTAAAGCGGTAATAAAATTATTCACAAATAAATATCTTTTGCTAGAAGAAATTAGAAGTTAGAAGATGTAGGGCGGCTCGGTGATAGATGCGACAGCGGCGCCGGTCTTCACATGGCAGGACCGGGGTTCAAATCTCATCTGGGCCGTTCCCCCATAGTGAGGACTGACTATCCAACTTTGCGGTAACAATAAGTCTAGTAAGCCAGAAATGGCAGGCATGATCTAAGAGGTCGTTAGGCCAAGAAAGAAGAAGAAGATTTAGGAACTTCTTTTTATTATTCCTTCTGGCATTAAATCTCAGATGGTCTTGACCTACTATTTCTATCAAAAATCATTCTTTGGAAGGAGAAGTCCTTCGAGGGTTAATTAAGATCCCTGGGATGTCGTGCAGGAATCGTCCAAAGAACCTTGTCTTGCTGAGGTCTGAGGGACTTAAAAAGTTCCAAATAAACTACCCAGATTTTTTCATTAAGAGTCTGGAGTAAATCTTAGCTTGTTCCTACCCGCCAAGTGCATCTCAAACTCTTGATAGGGCACTGTAACGGAATCATTTATTTTTTGATAAGTCGTTGGAATCGTTGGAATGCTATGTTTTGGGAGTATTTTGCAGCAGTTTTGAGCAGTTAATACTTGACCTCATTGTCTAGTAATCACACAAATATTGAACCTAATATTCCAAATTCACTCTAAAAGAACTGACAACCAATATAGCAACTACACTCGTTTGGGGGATCTTGATTTAACCTGGTAGTGGATGGTCAATCCTGATTCATCCATAAACCAGATATACAAAAAGCGTCACAAGCTCTGAGAGATAAATCTTTTAGGGCTCGTATTTATCTTTGATTCTAAAAGAACTGACAACCAATATAGCAACTACACTCGTTTGGGGGATCTTGATTTAACCTGGTAGTGGATGGTCAATCCTGATTCATCCATAAACCAGATATACAAAAAGCGTCACAAGCTCTGAGAGATAAATCTTTTAGGGCTCGTATTTATCTTTGATTCATCTAAATAAGACGAACTGTGCAAATGTCTCTTCTTCTCCTATCTTTATGAGCTAGCAAATCGACTTTCAATCTCTTTGTATCTTTAAAACCAACTTCCAAACCTTTCTTTTGCATTACACCATCGAAAATCGAAGAAGCCGAGCAAAAAAAAAAGGTATACCACCCGGCACGAATCATCTTACCCAAGCGCACGGTTGACGCAATACCTGCGTCCGCGTGTCCCGGACGCAACTGTCAGCCAACCGCCGCCACACACATTTCGGAAATGTGACCCGGGTGCTCGCCGAGTTTGTTTATCTGGCTGGAAAGCTTCAACTACCAAATGTAAACCGTGTTCTGCCCCGAAAACGCGTTTCATCGCGTTTTTGATCGATACACAGCAGCAGGTCGATCATCAGCAACGTCCACCAGAATAACTCGCGTGTGTCTGTGTCTGTTTTGGGGTAGCAATCGTCAGCAATAATCGACAAACATTCGATCATCCGATCAAAGAACGGCTTACTGTGCACCGACTTGCCGACACTGAAACACTCGCACACTTCTTAAGCAAACACAAAAATATTGTTCCTTCCCACTCGACTACTCCGTGGGGTAGTCGACTCGACTACTGTTCGATGCTTCAAAGACGCGGGATTGTTACTTTTGGTGCATTCCAACAACGCAAGACGGGAAAATAAAAAAGACTTCAAACATGTTGCTTTGAGCGCAGGAAAAACTGTTGTTTGTTGTTCTGGGGCTAATGTTTTCCCACGGAAGCAACAGAACCGAAACACAACGGACCTGCACTTGTGATGTTGCGCTTGAGCTAGAAACTACTGATGTAGGAAGTTGTGGAAGGTGTGTGTGTGTTTTTTGTGTGGAGTAAGAGAATAATAACGTCTGCTACTGATTGAAATGTCACTTTGAGTCGAAATTTCTTCGTTGTGTGGTTTAAATGGTACAAGAAGTATATCGAATAAGTCACTTAGTTAAGTTAAGTCTCTCCTACGCTCATTGCTAAATACACACGTGTTAGTAAGTGCAGTCGACTGTCGTACGAATCATATCCAGTCACCGTCATTTACATTTTGTTGTGTTTTTTCCTTCACTCTTCTGTTTTTCCATAGAAATGTCTTCATCACACACAGAAACTAATGATCTATCTCTCTGTTTTTCCATATGGCATCGTGTCGTTCAACCTATGGAATGAAGAGAAAGCGGGAATTAGTGGGGACTAGCATGTTGTGCACGACGCCCATATCTTAGGGTAAACATACTTCTCCGCTGACACCATATTTGTAGAATGTACATTTGGTCATTCTCGGGAAAATGTAGATCATTGGATCCATCCGATCTTCCTGGTCAGCCTCCATGTGCGTTATTACATCGAGCCCAAACGTCATGAACTCTCCGTCGAAGAATCGATTCATTAGAAACATTTGGCCTGTGACAAAGGGTGTGACATAGACAAGAGAGAGGGCTGGTTACTCAGGATATCCGATGGCGATGAGATTATTCTAATCAGAACAATATACTCACCTATCACATTGCACAGTGATAAAAATTCGCAAACATAGTATCTGTAAGCCCACCAGTTGTGATATCTGTGGCGGGTTTTGGGAATAGAAAAATGGGAATTAGATCATTCAACAATGTCGGCACAATCGGTGGGACAAACTTACCTTAGGTTATCCCATAGGTAGTCAAGAAGTAGCTTTTTCTTTTGCTTTTTTTCGATTTCGGAACAGATGCCTATGTCTAGGTCCATCATAAGCGCATGTATTTTTCCTCCTTCCCACGATTTCCAGAGCCATCTTGGTGTGTAAAAAAGTATGGCCTACGCATATATCGAGAGGGTTGCCATATGGAAAAACAGAGAGATAGATCATTAGTTTCTGTGTGTGATGAAGACATTTCTATGGAAAAACAGAAGAGTGAAGGAAAAAACACAACAAAATGTAAATGACGGTGACTGGATATGATTCGTACGACAGTCGACTGCACTTACTAACACGTGTGTATTTAGCAATGAGCGTAGGAGAGACTTAACTTAACTAAGTGACTTATTCGATATACTTCTTGTACCATTTAAACCACACAACGAAGAAATTTCGACTCAAAGTGACATTTCAATCAGTAGCAGACGTTATTATTCTCTTACTCCACACAAAAAACACACACACACCTTCCACAACTTCCTACATCAGTAGTTTCTAGCTCAAGCGCAACATCACAAGTGCAGGTCCGTTGTGTTTCGGTTCTGTTGCTTCCGTGGGAAAACATTAGCCCCAGAACAACAAACAACAGTTTTTCCTGCGCTCAAAGCAACATGTTTGAAGTCTTTTTTATTTTCCCGTCTTGCGTTGTTGGAATGCACCAAAAGTAACAATCCCGCGTCTTTGAAGCATCGAACAGTAGTCGAGTCGACTACCCCACGGAGTAGTCGAGTGGGAAGGAACAATATTTTTGTGTTTGCTTAAGAAGTGTGCGAGTGTTTCAGTGTCGGCAAGTCGGTGCACAGTAAGCCGTTCTTTGATCGGATGATCGAATGTTTGTCGATTATTGCTGACGATTGCTACCCCAAAACAGACACAGACACACGCGAGTTATTCTGGTGGACGTTGCTGATGATCGACCTGCTGCTGTGTATCGATCAAAAACGCGATGAAACGCGTTTTCGGGGCAGAACACGGTTTACATTTGGTAGTTGAAGCTTTCCAGCCAGATAAACAAACTCGGCGAGCACCCGGGTCACATTTCCGAAATGTGTGTGGCGGCGGTTGGCTGACAGTTGCGTCCGGGACACGCGGACGCAGGTATTGCGTCAACCGTGCGCTTGGGTAAGATGATTCGTGCCGGGTGGTATACCTTTTTTTTTTGCTCGGCTTCTTCGATTTTCGATGGTGTAATGCAAAAGAAAGGTTTGGAAGTTGGTTTTAAAGATACAAAGAGATTGAAAGTCGATTTGCTAGCTCATAAAGATAGGAGAAGAAGAGACATTTGCACAGTTCGTCTTATTTAGATGAATCAAAGATAAATACGAGCCCTAAAAGATTTATCTCTCAGAGCTTGTGACGCTTTTTGTATATCTGGTTTATGGATGAATCAGGATTGACCATCCACTACCAGGTTAAATCAAGATCCCCCAAACGAGTGTAGTTGCTATATTGGTTGTCAGTTCTTTTAGAGTGAATTTGGAATATTAGGTTCAATATTTGTGTGATTACTAGACAATGAGGTCAAGTATTAACTGCTCAAAACTGCTGCAAAATACTCCCAAAACATAGCATTCCAACGATTCCAACGACTTATCAAAAAATAAATGATTCCGTTACAGTGCCCTATCAAGAGTTTGAGATGCACTTGGCGGGTAGGAACAAGCTAAGATTTACTCCAGACTCTTAATGAAAAAATCTGGGTAGTTTATTTGGAACTTTTTAAGTCCCTCAGACCTCAGCAAGACAAGGTTCTTTGGACGATTCCTGCACGACATCCCAGGGATCTTAATTAACCCTCGAAGGACTTCTCCTTCCAAAGAATGATTTTTGATAGAAATAGTAGGTCAAGACCATCTGAGATTTAATGCCAGAAGGAATAATAAAAAGAAGTTCCTAAATCTTCTTCTTCTTTCTTGGCCTAACGACCTCTTAGATCATGCCTGCCATTTCTGGCTTACTAGACTTATTGTTACCGCAAAGTTGGATAGTCAGTCCTCACTATGGGGGAACGGCCCAGATGAGATTTGAACCCCGGTCCTGCCATGTGAAGACCGGCGCCGCTGTCGCATCTATCACCGAGCCGCCCTACATCTTC
>KZ061817.1:328739-330305 GCA_002091835.1 Anopheles maculatus
TAATTCTCTATCACTCTATCACTCTATCACTCTCTCTCTCTCACTTTCTCCCCGTAATTTGTATTTTCTTGATTCCCGCTCCCTTTGATCGTAATGTTTTTCCCGTTTTCCCGACCTCCTTCTCCCGTTTCTTTTTCTTCTAACTCTACTAACAAAACACATTCCGTGTGGCGTTAGTTTGAATGTGCGTGTATGTGCGTGTGTATGTATGCTCTCATTGCTAAATGCTTTTTCTCGATTTTCCAGATGTCGACAAAATTGAGTACGGCTTCGGTGTTAATTTGTTTTGATTTGAATTGAACATGATGTGGCAGGAGGATTTAATGCGATACTCACAGAAATTGCGGCATAAGTTAGTAGAAAGCTTTCCCGGATCATTGTAATACCAACCAACCAACCAACCAACCAACCAACCAAACAACCAACCCATCCATACGACATTCTGCGACGCCTAGCATCGAGCATTTCGAGCGGAACCGGAGGGACCCGGGTAGCGAGGGAAAGGGAGCCGAGAAGGTGAAGTCGGTGGCGAGGAAGATGCGATGCAGAATGAGGAGAGGAGGAAGGAGAGTTGTGGAGGTGGAGGAGCCGAAGGCCTGTTCAACGTGTTGCTTTCACGCAGCACGAAGCGTACGTACCATCTCCACTTGGGCACGTCGTGCGTTCGCGTCTCCACCAACTCGTTCGTCCTTCACTCGTACATTCGCATGCGCTTCTTCAGCTCAACACTGCAAGGCCCGCGCCCCTTGATTCGCCCTCGTTCTGGCCCTCTGTCTTTCTCGATTGCGACGAATCCATCCATCTCCAGTCCACAACTAATCGAGCCACTCATCGAGCAAGTGCATCCTATTGTTTTCCCTCACACTTAATAACGAAAACGACACCAGGCTACCAAATAGTGCTAAACTAACCACCACTACTACTAAAACTACTACTACTACTACCTACTACACGATTACTACAACTATTAATTCTATTCACTAAAAAAGAAAAGCAAAACAATGAAACAAATCGTACTACTTAACACCGCTACCACTATCGCTACTAGGCAATAGTCCTTCTATTTAGTCGCTATCCTCGGTGGTCCATTTCGCTAGGTTTCGAATGCTAAAGCGAGGCGAGAAGAGTGAGCAGCAAGTAAGCAGCAGCAGCAGCAGGTGGCAGGATCAAAGTGCCCAAGGTTCAAAACCAACTAGCAAATACACACACACTTCCTCCCTCAGTACACAGTCAAGCCAGATTCTTTAGCGCGAAGAAACCCCAAAGGCGTTCAGAGCGTTAGGAAAGATGACAGCACAAAGCAAAAGCAGGGCCTCATCCAGTCCGTACATTGTTTTTCCTTTCTCATCTTACTGACGTACTGCCTTTCGATTTTTCCCCTTTTTTTCCTTTCTATTTTTCTTCTTCAACTACAATCATTTCCAATCAGAGAACATGAACGATGAGACGATTAAGAAAAGAAGGTCCATTGGTTACCATTATATCGTCGGAACCCTCCTTCTCCTCCTTCTCCTCCTTCCTAACACCCCCGTACCACCCACTCTACATTCATTAGCTTTCACTCAC
>KZ061818.1:3828-82896 GCA_002091835.1 Anopheles maculatus
CCAGGTAAACAACAACTTTGGAGGCTTATAACTCAACAGAGCAGCATTATTTTAAAGACATTTAAGCAAATTCTTGTTCATTTTTTGTATCCAAATATTTTGCCTCAATTTTGTTGTAGTCTTAAAGCTATGGTTCTTCAAAGCTGACATTAGTTTTTTTCATTAAAATAGAAAATCATATAAAAATAATAATTTTCATGGTTTGTAAAATTTTCTCAATAAAATGCTTCTTATGATTGTTAGAACTGTAGATCTTGTGCCTAGCATATAGTTTTTCGAAATATACTGCTTGGAAGCAAAAAGTTACAAGTGTTTTAGTTTGAATAAAAACTATTGCAGCGTATCTGTTTGCGTTATTTAAACGTGTAATACATTTAATACAAATACTTTTATACAAGAGCGTGGTATTTTGAAACGGGTTTGTATTAACAGGAAATCACTGCTTACTTTTTACTTGCTGGTAATAAAATTCTGGAACAAAAATCGCTTAGTGAGTGAGATCCAATGGCTCATTAATCCAAGCATTAACATTTTCAAATGGGAAACCCCTGCAACACGGTAATCAGCAGCAAGGCCATACATTTTCGGTGCTGCTAGAGTATTTTAGCCAGTATCCCCCAATCAGCATAAGCACGGTTGCCGCCTTCTACGGTCGGTGGGTTGCTACGATGCACATTGCTTTTTTCTTCCTTGCGGCCATATTTACTTGCCCGCCGGAAGGATTGTTTCGTTCGTTCGATTTATTCTCCCGTGTTGTGTGCTGCTGTTTCTGTTGCACCGTTTTGTTCGCTCTGTTCCGTTCTTCTCTTCACTTCTTCACGCTTTCTCTCTGTCTCTCTCACTTGTTTATTAAATAAAGTTACAACGTACACAGTTCAATATTGGAAGGAACCCTTAAATTGGAACTTATTGCAAATATCATCGATTTGTTTTGCTTTAATATTTGCATTGGCGTTTCGCTTTTGTTCGTTGTCGTTGTCTTTCAACGGCTTGTGGAAGCACTTTTTTCTTGCGTGTTTGTTCTGGTGCTTCGTGCTGTTGAGATGGCCTTCTGAAGGAGCCGTTCTGTTCCCGCGCGCGCGCGCGCGCCATGCTCTACAGTACGGTTGCATTTCATCTGGGAAGGGGTTATTGCATTCGCTGGTTTCTGCAGTGGCCTTGTTTTTCACCGCCATTTTCACCGGCCCCCGGTCCTTCTTCAGCTGATGCTCGGCGAAGAATCTGCACTTTACACTCATGTGTGTGTGTGTCGAATACGATCCACGGGCACCGTTGCCGAGGATCATCATGTGGATGATGATGGCCGCCTTCCGTTTTGCCTTTTGTTGTTTGTTGTTGTTGTTGTTGAGACCGTTCCATTCCCATGTGCCTCCCACAATCGCAGAGCAGAAAGCTCCAATCGTTGGTTCGCTCGTTTGCGACTTCTTGTTTCCCCTTTTGCATACCTTGTGCGCATCGTGAACATGTGAACTCGATCTGTGGACTTGTTGGTGCTGGTTCAGGTGGATTTTGCCGAACGGGGGAAATGGGAAATGGGAGTTTAGAAGGTTGGAACGGCTGCACCGCTGAGCTACAGGGGAACAGAGGGATTTCGGATGGTGAAGTGGCGATGGTGAGCGAGGCACGGAGAAACATTGAAACGAATCGGAAGGACTTTTCGCATAAGTTAACTAATAAAGCAAATGCACTTATCGAAAAGTTGTGTTGTTTGTGTGGTGTTGTGTTTGTTTTTTTTTTCGCTTTTGGTTTCCAATTCCCCTTCGTAGTTTGATGTCGTTAGTTTTTCCCTACAAGGGTTCATCGTTACTGTACGGTGTAGGGTGAACAATAATGGCTTCTAAGAAATGATGCTAATTTGATGTTGATAGAATAAAAATTAAATAGTTCTTTTTTTACAAAAATAAAAAAATATATAGAACGTTTAAGAATTGGTAAAGGTTAAACATAAATAAACTCTGTTGTGCTTAAAACAGTGTGTTTACGCCGAAATATAGGCTCATACGAGTTCATTTGATTCCTATAATCATAATTGTCTACATTTCGGCGTGAACACAGATTTTAGTAAGATAATTGGAAATAGAACAAGCGAAAACAAGAAACAACTAAAGTAAGCTATAACAAAAGGAGAGAAAGTTATACAAAAAAAATTACCTTTGAATTGATTAACAGCTTGGAGTTCCTCCACGCAACTCAAATACAGCTTGACGCATTGTTTTATACTTGGTATTAAGAGATCAAATTGTAGTTTAAATCTGTCCATAAACTTTGAAAAGTGAGGTTTAATAGTTAATTTGAAAAAAAAAATTGTAGCATGCATACTTATTTTATTAATATTCTATAAAATTAGTACGTTTTTCGTGTAATATTCACAGTTATTTCGAATTTTTTAAATGCTTTTCTACTTAAAACACAAATTTAAACGATTTTTTTTAAACTAAAGTATAAATCCACATAATTTATTAAGAAAAACTGTTAAAGTTTAAAATCCATGCATCTCCAAGTAACTAGAGTACTGCGTATAAGTCGAAAACTGACTGTGTACATCATGCGCATAAATCATTAGGAAAATATACAACGAGATTTATAATGAATTAAAAAAATATTAAATTAAATAAAAAAATAAATAAATAAAAATGAAAAAAGAGGGAAAAAAGAATGTAAACATTCGCTTAAAGAAACAAATAATGAAACTAAATACAATCTATAGAAAAGACATGTATAACAGAGTTTTTCATAACATAGTAATTCAAAACTGGAAGAAAAATCTTGAAGAACAGCAATAAATACAACATAAGAAAAAACTGGAAATTGGAAACAGTAGTAACAAAAAAAATTAATTAACAGAACAACAAAATATTAAAAAAAAAAACTGGAAAGAAACATGATGGAAATCAAACGTTAAAAAACAATCTATAAAAAAAATATATGAACACACAATCTTTATGGAAGCTTAGTTTTAGATTTAATAAAACTTCTGTCTATGAAAACGATAAAATAATAAAACAAACATGTATAAAACTCGAACAAACTAAACACCATTAAAGCGAACAATTAACATGTCATCAGCACACTGCTTCCTATCACGAATGTAACAAACGATGATTAGCCGTTTCGCTAGGGCCACTCCCGCATTACTGCACCTGCTCCAGTTTTCACGATGATCCTCTTCCTTATCTGGCCCTTCCCATGTTGAGGTCATCTCGCTGGCGTTGCTGGCGTTCGTCGTCGTTTCCGTCGTTGGCTGCTGGCCCTTTTGCTTCCCACCGGTGAGCGGATAAATCTTTTGCCCGCTTCCCCAATGGGGGTCGAGCGCCGCTGGGCTGGGAGAAGTCCCATTTTCAGCCATGCTCGCCTAGCCTGACTACAACATATATTACCGCTATATTATTGTGCTTTATCGCATTTATTTATATTATTCGCTTTTATTTATTTGCGACTTCACTTCGCTTGGCTTCACCATTGGTGCCGTGTGTTTGTGTACGTCCATGTGTACGGTCTCTTATTTGTTACAATTACTTATTACTTCTTCTGCTTTCCATTGTGGCTCTCTGGTTGCCCCCTTTTCAATACTCCGAACTCCCTCTTAAAGTGGGAAAACTGTGCGGGAAAAACTTTGAAACTCGGGGCAAGTGCTCGAGCACGATGAAGCCGTGGGAGGAACTAGGTTGGTTTGTAATCCAACTTTGGCGGGGAAAGTGTACGAAGGAGGGGGCAAGGAGGAGGTCAGTGAGTGCAAAAACAAAAGGACCATCCCCGACCACCAACACCATCAGCAAAACCCCGGTTTTCGCCAACCGTCATGGCGATCGTTCGCTCACTCTTGCTCGCTTCGGGAAACCTGGTTCGGTCCCAAATCGGTCCGCATGTTGGTGCCGGCGAAGGGGGCGATGAAAGTGGCCCACTTGCAATGATGATGATAAAGCCAGAACAATGCGAAAAGACACATTCACATTTTGCCATTTGGGCGCTGTCGGGAAGTTTTACGCCAACAGATACGTTACGATGTCCGGGGCGCTCTTGGAGAGGGCCACCGTTGGTCCCTTCTTTATTGTTTTGCCCTTCAGCTCGAAGCATGCGAACATCTTTATAAGATAGCATTTGCGACATTCACCTTCAGGTCCCGGGAGGCCAACCGGGAGTTAGCCGTTAGCTTCCGAAGAAGGTACCGGATCGGCTACCGCAGCATGTGTCACCGGGTACGCACATATAAGGTCAACTCTATAATCGATTAAAGTGTTATTAGCATTAAAATGGTTTCGCCCCCCTCTTTCGCAGGGCACATCGCAGGGCATCCACCGATGAGAAATAATAACATAATTTGCGTCCCCGGTGCCGACTGTCGGACGATGTGGATGGTTCCCTTTTTCGGTACGTGGATGAGCCATGTTTCGCTAATCGTTTGCACCGGTAGCACTGGGTTTTCTGTGCTCCACAAAAGGTGAACATTTGTTACGGTGTGATTTAGATTTAGCTACAAACAATTGCATTCTTAGTGAGGGCAGCTTAAAGAATCAATTAAGCGCTCGGAAAGACTATTTACAGGTTTGGTACCAAAATATGTATTTTTTTGCTGTCAATTATAAGCCAACCAAAAGCATCCCGTGAGCTAAATTGTGATTCATTGGCCCATGCTCAGCTGCTCCCTTAAGCCGCCCAATCAAACAAACAATGTTATAAAACTCTGGGACGGAAATGGACACCAGGACCAGGTTCCCCGGGACACCGCAGGCATCCACCGCAACACAAAGTAAGCGAACTCTTTTGCTGTTTTGCCAGCGACTGTGAGCTTTTACGAGCAACAACTATCGCACTGTCCCATCTATAACTAAAACTGTTATGACTTATAAACGTTTTTCCTATAAGCATAAAAATGACCAGCGTGGTGCAATAAAACAACCCCCGGACCAAACGAAATCAACTGTGGCGCGACTTCCAACTTCCTTCCTTGTGGAGTTGCGCCCTGGATGGTGGAATGCCGGATAATTGCTCCCGGCCAATGGCAACGGCACCATAAACTTGGCAAGCAAGCAGCGAACGGCGCAAAAAAAAATGTTTATTACCCATTAATGTAAAGGAAAACTTATTTCAGACTTCACACTTTACCAGCGGATACGGTGGAATCTGGCCAGAAACTGAGGCACGATACGATATTGAATTACCTGCCCGGCGTTGAAAATGTTGCTTATCATTGTAATTATATTCAAAGGTTCACCCTTGCACCTACCTGCCATGCCGGTACAATTTTTCATCGTTCATTGATTCTTTTTTTTCTGCAGCAACTTTATGATCGGAGATTATTTTACGTTTTTGTTTTATTAATCTACGTTACTTATGCATTTTTTTTTACAGCGGTACAGCCGTACGTTTGCCGAGCACGTTCTCGAGTTTCTTACCAAGGGCTATGTTTTAATTAGTCATAAAACCGAAATCAGGATCACCAGGTTACCGGTGCTTCATATTTCGCTGATAGGCAACAAAATTGCTGTGTTTTTTTGTGTGTGTTGATATAAACAATAAATTCCTCTCATCGAGTGCTCATTATAATTTTTTTGGAAATGTTTTAATTGAGCGCTTGAAGAATGCCTAAAACAAAGGAGGTTATTCAATGTGGTGTATCGAGAAACAGTTGACAAGAGAATTCTGAGTAGGGTTTTAGTATGGAATAATAGCCTACTTTGATCCGAAATGTCAAAATATTACCTCACGCAGCAAAACCGCCCAAAGCTATGCAATACGCGTAGCACTGCTAGTGGTAGCTCGAAAGGTCAGAAAAGCATCTTTCTGTATGGTTTGTTAAGCAATAAAAAAATATTTTTATTGTTCCAAAAAATCAAAAAAACAATAACACACAAATGATTCATCTCTCCAATATTGAACCCAAGTGAGGGGGACAGCAAAAAGGACACAGCTGAAAGCAGTTAAAATTATCATTAGAGGTCTCGAAAGTTTATGACAACTGATTACACCGTGATCGTGTGGAAAAGCGCACCAGCACCAGCGGACGACCTCTGGCGACTCTGGTGTTCAACGATAATCCCTTCTTCCCCGTTCAGCACAACCCCCGTTTTTTCTGTATGTCACCGTTCCAGGAAGCAAAGAACGGATACGGAGTCTTACGGTGTGCCGACAGTGGTAGAACCGGGCATCGAGCGTCTCCGTGATTTAGATATTCATTTATTTATGTAGAGATAACAGTTTATTTTAATACAGTTCGTAAATTTAATGACTTATTTACGATTACCATAATAATTTTAAGACTTAATAATAAGCGCGGCCGGTTTTATGCCGGCCGGTTTCGAACGGTGTTGTGGCGGTTATTGAAATTTTATTTGATACAAACGCTGTCCGGGATTTCTTAGCGATATCGACAGCGGGGAAAGGACGAGATGGTGAACAGGACGAGGACTGGGGATTTGTGCACAAGATCCAATAAATTTATGGTTCGATATGTCGATGTGCGCGACTCGCGCACCAGTCTCGGCGACCGGTTCTGGGTGTCGGCAGGAATCTGTGGAGCTTCAGGCCCGAGAGCCTCTGAGCACGCGTGAGATAAAGGTGGCGCGATGGTGATGATGATGATGCATTGGAAAGCTGTCTAGCTGGCGCCAGGAATGAAGCCGTTTTATATCCGTCCCGATGCACTCACGATGAAAATTAGCACTGACCAGCCAAAAGGGGGATGCGAACCTTAAATTGCAAATCAACAATTTATGGTGAAAGGTTTTCATAACAATCAGACTAGTAATGACAGTGTGCACAGTGCGTCGATATTTCGCGAGCCGTGGACCGGTCGAGGGTAAATCGTGTTTGTGCGTTTGTGGACCACCGATTGAGTCTCGGTGACGTTTACCGCCCGCGGGGAAACCGGCGATAACCATTAGGCATCCTTTCGGTTGCTACGTTTTCGGGTAAGGTGTGTAATATGGCGCACCATTTTTGTACAACCCGAAAAACCCACCGGTTTACCGATCGCTGTCAAACGTTTATGGCAGAAGCGAGAGCGTTCGCCCGAAAGCGTTGTCGTTAGAGACGGTGCGCGTGACGCACCAAAACCCCCATTAAAATTGAAGTACTTTAGAAAATTTCCACCGAAAATCGAACGACATAGGGTACATCGATGATGGGCCCGGGTAATGTGTCGTCAACGGCCGACCGAAGCATTGCTTTAGACTGGCGTGCGAGGGATTAGATTGTGCGATGGTGCTTTCCGTAGAATGTGACCAATGACCACAGGATACCATCATCGGACGGAGCCGTAGATCGGATGGCCGTTATAAGCGCTCATAAATATAAATAAAACCGATTCGATTCCCAGTTGGTGTAATGTGTGTGTGTGTGTGTGTGTTTGTATGCAAGTTCGGTTATCCTTTCTTCCATACGATGGCAATGCCTCCGGCCAATGCACATCATCAGTAACTGTGCAGTACGATTTAGAGTAGATGGTTGTTTAAAGTTGATGAGCAAAATCAAATGGGAATAGTTTCCATGGGTAAATTCGATACTATGGCAACCACTTGGTGGCCTAAAAATTACTCAAAATAGTGAATAGCTGAAAAACTGGTGTTAAAAAGCATTATAAACATAGTCAGGGAGCTACTTGCGAGATATACTAACCCTCAAAATTGCATAAACTTAGGCGTCGTGGTGTGAAAGTTGCATACTTTAAGGACTAGTAAGGAGTAGCCCAATCAGCAAAGTCTTTTTTAGTACAGTTGAAGCTGTTTTACGTTCAAAATTGTAAGTAAAGTATACTTCAAGGCGTACATTAAGACCACAGGAACCTTGTTGGCTGTTGCAAATCATGTTGCACCATTCTTTAAACAACGATTTAGTTTTGCCAAAACAATTTTGTCACCCTTCGCAAAAAGGTTCACACCAAAAACTAGAAATCTCAAACAGTGCGGCCAAATGGTAAACGATCACGCAACGTTCGGTGTATCCGGTTTCCTAGCGTTCATATGTCGCTTTCATACTGAACCTTTCGGTCACAATGGCACGAGCACCGGCCGGAGGGCGAGGGTCACGGACATCAAACTGCAATAAGATAATTATTGTCCATCGACGAAGGACATTAGTTCGGTGCGGAACAATCGATCCTTCCGAGTGCCGAATTGTTCGGTAGGTCAAGAGAGTTGACGCGACTACAGGATTCACTGGACGGGAAAGGAAAACCCTCGGCTATGAGCCTGTCCGCCCACCCATTTCCACAAAAACCTAGGCCGTTGACGGTGGTTTGTGTGAGGCGCCTTTTATAAATTGCACACACTCACACGTCCTTCGTTAATGATTTTGCTGGCCTGCGCCCAAGCTAGAATGGATGAAAGGGCCGATCAGGGAACAAACGGTAGCCGTTGAAGTGGTCACTTTTGGTACGTTTTTCGCTCTCGGACAGTGACATTTTTGGGTTCCTGTTGGCACGTGCTCCGAAACACGGTAAAGGGACAGTTTGCACTGTGGGTGGATGTGTGTGTGTGTGTGTGTGTGTGTTGATCTTCAATCAATGCTCGTCGGGCATTAACGCGCGGAACTGACCATTTGGGATAGGGAGGGATGAAATTTAAAACGGACCAGCGCAAGAATTGTATAGAATGGCGAAATTTGGTGAAAGAGTGAAGCGCTTTGAAGCAGGCAGCTTAGAGGGAGGGTTGGATTTTCCAATTTTCACCGTAACTGTCATCAAGATGCTTGATCGATGATGAAATAATTTCCGGGTACGGGTCCGTCTGGATTGTGTACGGTCGGTAGATGTAAGGACCACTGGCGCTACTGTATCGGTAGGATTATGGGATGCTCGATGCAGCTTGCTGTCGTCGTTGTGTTGTTTTTGTTGCTCTGGTTGTCGTTAGTGATGGTACTGTAGATGTATTGAGTTTTGGATTATCTGAAGAGTGCACAGTGATCGATGCAGCGATCCGATGCTTAACTGTTATTGGAAAGTTTTAGGGCGATTCAAACATAGAATTTTATTCTGGCATTTCCTCGGAATTAAATTACTCTTTTGATATAAAAAATGCAATTTCTAGACATACAAACGAGAATTGTTTAAAAATTTAAAACAGTTTTATAAATAACTTAATACTAATTTATTCGAGTAAAAGTGCCACGTGTTTAAACATAATTTAGCATAGATAATAAAATAAAGTTACAACAGAAAAACAGATGTATTAGTATTCCACCGCATTGACTCTAAGCCGTCATACTGCTAACTGAATAGATAAAGAAATAAATATGTATAAAAGCCCAAGAAACATTTTAAGTTTTATAAAATTTAAGTATTAAAAATTAATTGAAGGCCTATATTTCTTATTAGGGTATTTATGACAATCAATATAAAGAATTGGTTAAGATTAAATCGGCACAATCTATAAAACACTGTTAAGACCGTTTAATAAAATCATTTCTAAACTTTGATACTGTATAGAGCGAGAAATACATATATCTCTTCCTTACTCGATACTTTCATTACAATTGTTTTAAATTATTACCATTGATGCGGATGATTTCCGTCATCTTATCATCATCGTCACCGTAGTTCCAATGACATGGAAAAAGTTGTTTACAATATAAATATCGCATACTAATTCATTAGGCGTTTGTTCGAAATATAAATATGGCACGAACAGATATTGACAACGACTTTCATAGATATGACAATGAATTCCACAGCATTTAGTTCGAAACATTTTCTCCCGCATCTCTTTAAGATAGTTGGTTCTGTTCCTTCAAAAACTGCATTACAGGTCAGGACGCAAAGTCGATTGCTGATTTAAAAAAAAAGTCTTTAACATTACGATTTTAGCTAATCCAAACATAATTACTGGTCATCTTTAAGGTGCCTTAATGATTATACGAATGGAAAGACTGTGGAGTATTATAGCATATTATAATATAACTTTTTCGACTTGATACATCCGTTTAGAGATTCAATAGCATAGGGAATGTTTCTTGTGCGAAATACGCCGGAGAAACATTTTATCAGCATAAAATTATCTGATTTTATTAATGTTTAATAAGATCTCAATATACTAGCTCCCTTGAATTTGTTATCAAGATAATAAATGTATGTTTAACATTCTCAGATGTAGCGCCATTAGACAAGGAAAAAATTGACTTCTTAAAATGAATTACTCTCTCCGGTTAAATGTATGTAAATGTACAAATGTATGTTCTCAAATAATGGTTTTCATGTGAAATTTAATATGATTAGCAAATAGTGTGAATAATAACCAAATTTTAGTTTTAATTCAAATCATTTAATATTGTTTATCGCATTAGGTTTTGTGGTATACTTCATGTTCATAAAATAATGTTTCTTCGTATCGCGTATCACGTGAAACAACTTACAAAAAATTTAATAACATTCCCTGTCTTAACATGTAACAGCAACAGTACAGTTAGAGACTATCGGTGAGTTCTTTTACATTATCGGGAAATAAAATAGGCACCAATAAATCCAGTTTATTGGGAAATAAAATAGGCACCAATAAATCCAGTCCAGTTGGGATTTCAACTAAGTTTCAATGTTTTTTTTTCTTATTATCTTATTAAAATCAGCTATTGTTTGAAGTACTTAAATGATATCGAATGTTCCAATAACATTGTGCTAATTTTACGCGGCTGTAAGGCTTTTGGGGCGACCCGGTGGTGTATACGATAGTGGCGCTGATCTTCACACGGCAGGACTGGAATCTCGGCTGACCGCCTCCCCGTACGCAGAACTGACTATCCAGCTACGGGTAAAACCAGAGTCACAGACAACTTGAAATAGCAGACCCAGACCTACTGAGGTTGTAGTGCCAGAGAAGAAGAAGTAAGGCTTTTCTCAAGGAAAAACTATCCTACCAGAATGGGCTATGTTTCGTAGCTCAAATACTTTCGGCTCTTTCTTCACATTATGTCTGTTCTGGTTGGGTTTACTTTAACGACTAATTTACAATATATTCAGGTACTTGCCAATTACAATTACATTTCGCTAATACTGACTTACTGCTATGAACTACATGTATAATTAATGTTTTCTAATTGCCTAATCATAGACGTTTTCCCCAACAGGCTATTATACCCTTTCGCAGAAAATTATATGTAAGATATAGTGTAGTGTACTGGATCATCAGAATTTCTACCACAAACACTTCTTACCCGATAAATGATGAACTAATTCCACATTCGATTCCCACCATGGGCCCAGTGCAGCAACACTTACTTCACCGCGGTACGCTATTTCAATCGATGCCGCACCGAAAAGATTCGCTTTCGCCGCCCGCTAAAGCAAATGGCCACAAATTTCGTGCATAATTCCTCACCAGCTTTCGCCCTCGTGATGCACTTTGTATGCAGCAGAGAAAGAGAGAAAGATAGAGAGAGAGAACAAGCGACATACTTACGTTTGAGCTACAACGCGTTTCCGTGCATTCCCGGATTATCTTCCAGCAGGGAAGGATTTTTGCATGTCCTTCACGCGCCCTTCATGCACCGGATCCGTAGCATCCATATCGATGAGCAAGCCGAACGAGTGCGAGCGATCATGGAGACTGTGTTTTGGGTGTACGCGCGCGCGTCTTATACTGTGATGATGACTCCTAACCGAACCACCCTCAACGGTAGACAAAACGGGGCAAAAACGGTTCACCTACCTTCGCTGGGAGTCGGCAGAAAGAGGGCGAGAAGGGTAGTCGCAAAATGGGGACGAAGGGAAGCGAAAACAAACTAAAGGGGAGGAGAAACAGAGAGAGAGAGAGAGAAAAAAACGCACGCGAAGGAATATTTCATTTTAATTTATTGTTAAATGTTGGATGGGAAAATAAATTTAAAGCATTTTCTTCGCTTCGCTTTCGGTTGGGTCTCAGGGGTTGGCCCCGGGGGGGGGGGGGGGGGGTTTTGGGGGGGGGGGGGAACTTTTTTTTTTTCTCTCGGTTTTTTTTTCGCTTTTTCCCCCGGTTGGTTACCATCCCACCCCCCCCTCGGTTCGGGATGTTCCTATGTGATTCGTCGGGTTGTTGGTTGTTCGGTCTTGTACAGAGAACGCCTTCTGGCGAAGAGGAAGTTGCGTCGCTGCTTTGTGTGTTGCCGTTGTACGCTGAAGAGCTTAAGAACGAATAAATTTTACCATAAATATGTATATTAGACACATCTAAACGGCCATTATTTAATTTCTGTCCGGTGATGCGTGCGGTACGCTCTGGTACTGGTCGTCTCGGTTGCTTCGGCCATGTCCGACACAAATATGAGCGAGCAGCACACACACACACACACACAAACCAGAAGATGAAGAACATCAGATCAGTTTTGTAAGGCTAAGAGATGTGGCCACAACCAGTTAGAGGAAGAGGAGTCGTTCAACACAACCAACCAATGGAGAATTTATTCATAAACCCATCCGGAGTCCGGCATTATGAACTCCGTTCTGCATCCCGAGTGCTATTACATTTTGTCGCCCTGGTTTGAAGCTACAACAACCGGCGAATAATGCTCCTAGACAAACAAACCAAAAACACACAATGCGTGCCAGAGCTAGGACGGCGCGCGTGCTCGCTCGCTTGCTCGCGATGTGTCGATTATTGATTGTTTATGCATGAGGTGCGTCCCACTCGCAGGGACTGTGTACTACGAAAAACAGGGTGCATAAATATTTATGATCGCCTATGCTGGTACCGAGGGCGCAAGGGTATCGTCTTGGTACTAGCCTAAAATTCATAAGTTTTGCCCTTCATCAGCCGACACTAGAAATTCAGTACCGATTCTATTAAGTTCCAGCAAATGATCGAGTACAGACCGTTGGGGGATGAAAAAGACGGAAGCGTACATTAATGAGGAGGAACCCTTTGACTACCAAAAAAAAAAGACGCCAAAAGAGTTAATTGAGTAAAACAAAACGAAGTGTATCAAGCAGAAACAAACAAACCCCGTAGGTACGACAGTACACAACTCTGTTCGGACCTAAAATGTGTATGTTTTGGTTTTTCACACGTCATAACTTATGTCAACGGCTGGCAGCACCGATGGTATGGGACGTAGTGAGGCGTGGTGCAGTTTATTGTGGAGCGTGGTTTTATAGTCCCGCAGGCTGACCTTCTTCTCCCCTCCAAAAGACTCTACTGTTAACCCCAACACTGTTTTGACCCTTGGCCGTGGATGAGCGCTGGAAGTAGTGGTTTTGGGGGGATTTTTTTAATGTTGTGTTATGTTTCGGCGGCGGGGTTTCTTTTTGTCTCTTCCACCCTGCTTCGCCAATGGACAAGGTGGGTGAAGGTGTGAAATTTGGGAACATCTGGACATTGTGGTCGTGTGTGACCCGCGATCTTTCGTGTATCGTTCTGGGGGTTTGTAACTGATCGCTTACTTTCTCACCCTGTGCGGTGTGAGTCCACTGAGTGCCGCGACACTTTAGCATCGAAGCGACGTAAGTAATGAGGTGATGATGATACAGGGTTTCCCCGATCGCGAGAATAGTGCGAAAAAAGGCGAAATCTTGATCACCTTCAGTTTAGAACATTCTTCGTAGTCCTTTGTAGCGCTTCTCTTTTAAGTGCATTGCATACACTTGGGCGCAAACAGAATACCTAATATCTAATATGCTTACCTAATATGCTTTTACAGCGTATAGTTTAAAACTTTTGAGAAATTCTTGGACATAATTACTTGGATTTCCCAAAGGTAGTAGTTGCGGTGGTTTTCAGTCATAGGTTTAATTCGTAACCCATAAAAATAGGTCAATATTAGGAACGCACTAGTTAATTTGGCCCGGTTACAAGGCTACGTAACATAGCTCCGCAGTGTATAGAAACTCTAAGTTGTATGCGAAGAGGTCCTATAGGTTCAATGAGAGTTTTTTTTAGTAGTTTGAGGCAAGTGGAGAAACTGAAGTAGAGAAACTCATGTCGCGTATTCTTGGCTAGATTTAGATGACTTCTGTCTAGTGGTACACACTGTCTTAATAAAACCATGCATCTCTTTCCACGTTTAATGAATCTGTCTGCTTAATGTTTGGTGTAAACTATGCTTATGTGACCCGAATCCCGCCTTTTGAATTTATCGGATACGGTACTTCTAGAATTTATCTTGTAAGGCATGTTTTGGCCTGATATTTGTGAATTTCTCCCTTAACTTTCTTGTATCTGTATAGCCAGTATGAGAGTTGATGTCCTTTCCCTTTGTCTGATCTAGATCTCTATTCTTTTAACATGATCCTGTCGAAAGACATGCAGCATATAAAGGAAAATTTACTTCTCAACGGGTTTTCTACGTCGACGATGACGCTTATTGACCTGTTCAATCCATTTCACTAGCATTCTTCAGTAATATTTATTTGATAACGTTAAAAGCTCTGTATTCTTAATTTGATTTTATTGAAAAACCGCAGCAAACCGCGATGGACTGTTGAGTTTTTTTTAATTTCTTCGCAATACTTTTTAAAATACAAGTCACTCAAGTCCAGGCCAGCATAATAAAAAAGTAGAACAATATTTAGGTTTAAAAATAATGAATTTGAATAAACAACCTTCTAAAATCTGTAAGACCTTAAGAGATGGGTAACCCATCTACTACAAGATAAGATCTACCTTGACAACGAGGACTGCCAGCAGAGACTAGAATCTATCTATAGTAGCTAAAGAACACATCTGCTAATATAATCAGATTAGCCTCATAATTTGATAGCCTTTCAAGTTGCCGATGCCCAAACGCATGCGAAGTCTTTCGAGAAACCCTGCAAGGGTGATGAGCAGCAGTTGACACGACAATTGAGCTGTCAAGGTACACATTCACATCCCATCCTCTCGGCGAGCGTTATAAAAGTACTTACCTGAGTTAGTTACCCCTACGGCCCAAAGCCGTAGAGTAATTATACGCCGACAAGAATTAGTTATCACTGTCATTCATTATGGCATCAGATAGTAAGGTGCGTAAAATGACAAAAAAGAAGACCACCTCTCGGTGATATTTTCAACACACACAGAATGAGAGTTCTCTTCGGAACACCTACCTATACCTTCCAAGAAGGTGTTCGTATGGGGGTTTTGTTTTTACAGCTTTATTACATCCCAAGACATGACATTTAGTACACCCCGGTCCAGGTCAGGTGCAACGCGCCGTTGACGACTAGAAAGTGCTTTTGTCTTTAATATTTTCCTTTACGCGTCTTGTAGCACTAAATACCATTTAACCTTGCCGCGTTTCTTGGGAATATATCTCATCGATCCAATTATGAGCAGTCCGTAACCGACACCGACGGTGCACGACGGTGGAATCGGCACGAAAATGTCATCCCGTGTAGCAGCAAATGGATGCGCAATGATGCCCGTTTGTTAGCTTTCGTTGCATTGTGTGGCACCGTTCACCGATTGCAATCGTAAAACATTGATACACGGGACCCGATAAACATCGTCCCATCCGCGGGGTTCACGAGGAACGCAACAACAAAAAAAAAAGCTGGCACAGAGCAGGATCCAAAAGAAGGAGTAAAACAAAAAAAAAGCTGAACGGAACGACTCGCTCTGCATCCATAAACAAATGTATTTTAAATATCGTTCTGATCTATATCTTTCGGTTCCCTCGGTTTTGCGCCTGTATTTGTGGGGAGTATGTGGTGTCCTTTCCCGTTTTATGAGATACCCTGGCGGATACCCGCCCGACCCGAGTATGCAAATCCTCGTGTCCGAGAAATGAAAATTTGCGTTATTCTCTTTGCGTTCCAGTCTGTTCTCAAGCCGATTGGAGGGGGTTTGGTAGCTTTGGTTGCATCCAGAATTGGCAATCAGTAATACAAGCTGGGGCGGAAGTTGGGAAGTAATATTAGGCGACGGGAAGGGAAAAATAAAATCATCATTATAATATATCGCCGAATTCATAAATCTTGCCGGGCATTAGATTCAATTTCATAAGCAGCATAAGAAGACAACGTCAAGTGCAAACCCGCAACCAACAGCAACTCTAAAAGCTCCCTCCGGAGCGAGATGCGCTTCTAGCACTACCAAGAATTGGAAGGTTTTGTGGGGAATCAAAATGATAATGATGACGAAGAGGTCTGTGTTTGGTTGGTCCGGTGCAAGAATCAGATTGGAATGAGCACTCTGTATCATCAAAAATACACGCAAAAAAAAGGTGCTCCTCTACAAGTTCGACATCGACGACAGTTCGTTGACGGCATGCAGCCCGTTGGAGACATGTACTGGAACAGGAAGGAAGTGAAGATTTGTTGGGCAGCAAAGGAGCAGACTTGCCTGCGAACGGTGCGTTTCTGCTGTTCAGTTCGGGGGGTTGTTTTTGTTTGAATTTCGCTACCGAACCCATTCCGAGGCGACTGTTTGATTTATCGTGCATTCCCCAGCTCTACCCCGGTGGACAATGGATATCAATTTAGTGTCCAAGTGTAGCATATTCTGGGATATTTTTTTTAGCTTCGACTTTTGTTTCCCGATGATATCCTCTTGATATGTTGCAGTTTAGTTAAAGAGAGAGACCGAAAACACGCTACTGGAAACTGCCAAGATGCAGATGCTGCTGCTGATGATGACGGCTTCGATGCGATGTCTAGAGACCCATTGAGACCTCAATCTTTCTCCCAAGAGTCGGACACCTTCAGAACTGTAGCTGGACCGGAGCCTTTTCCATCAGCTATTCAATTATGTACGAGGATAAAAATATAAATATGTCAACTAAACGTCAAACGATCGGTGGTGGGAAATAAATTTTCGATCTAAGCAAGCGATTCTCCAGAATTCCTGATCCCGAGAATCTTGGATTCTTTGGGTTGTGACACTGTGTATTTTTATGATTTTTTGTCATAAAAACACACACATTCTCTTCTACGACGTTGCATATACTGTTGCCCCATCAACTTCCCAAAACCCAGAAGGTGACATTGTTGATCCATGCACATAAATTTTCCGCCTGTCGTTTGGTGTGCTTCGTTTTGATCTTCCCCCCAGAGCTACCCGGTTAGCTGTATGCAGAAAACCAATTTAATTAGCCAATGAATAAATATGGGAGCACAATATTGACAGGCCTTGGCGAACGGAGGTACACGACACTGGCCACTCACTTCGAGCTCCTAAGCCTGGGACTTGCGGTACGCCGAGCTTCTGATTGGAATGATTTATGGGCGCTTTATGCGAGATGGCTCATAAATTTCGATTCATCGATCGGTTGACGACGATTTCGTTAGTGCGCCTCAAGATCGGGCACTCATAAATATTGCGAAATATTAGCGCTGGTGGATTTATCGGGTGCACACCAAGGCCGGTGGTGCTGGCCGGATTTAGGAGTGAACGTTGAAGACAGAAAAACGGCTTTGACATGATCGATGCGATTTGCTACCGTGCAGCAAAAACACTCACCTTTACGTGAATGTCCTTCGCGACACCTTCGCTTTGGAGGCCGGCACGGCCAAGAAAGGGGATTCACTTTCATGAATCCTTGATCATATGGTTCAGTTCGCACACACGCCAAACAATGTCCAGCTGTAAAGTTCCGGTGCCATTAATCCTTGCTGCTTCACAGATTAATTTTGCTGACAGACGAACAAAACGCTCCATAATTGACGTTGATTGTCCGCCGGAAGCGGACACGAGCGACACTGTCCACGAGGAACAAAAAAAGAACAAGAAGGAAGAAGTATAAAATAGATAGAAAATTAGCACACTTTTCAAATCGATTCTGGCGGCGGTGATGAGTGAATGCAACTCGTTGAAGTTTTTCCCACCTCAGCCAAACCTCCATCTGGTGATGGTCGTTGGTCATATTTGCTGTTGGTCTGTCGAACGGGAAAGAAATCTCTAAATTGATGAATCATGTCCAAGCGTCCGTTATTCACTAGCCGTGGTGCTCTGTCGTAGGTGGACAGTTCTACCCTCCTGCATACATCCAGGGGCGCTTGAGCGAGTGCCGGACGTCCAGCAGTAATAAAATTCTTGTATTACAGGTTTCAATTTCATCGTCCCCGTACGATTCGTACGATGGACAGCTGCAGCATATAGACTGCAAGTGGTCTCGTGGAAGTGCACCGCACACACAGACACACACACACACAGAGGAGAAGAAAACTGGCCAGATGTTCACGTCCACATCGCATCAAAGCGTGTTCTCGGTGACAAAAGAATGCGATGGAAGGGCATACGGAACAATATCCTTTTTTTCGGGGATTTTTCTATCGCCCACACGGCCGAGTGGTTCAAGGTCAGCGTACGATACCACCCTCACCAAATTCGGAGCAAAAATAGTTGAATTGTAATGGTTAAGACATTACAAAATTATCACCATTTGGCAGGCATTTGCTGTCCTGTTGTTGGTTGATTTGGAAGGATGATATCTTTATATTGGTGAAACTACGGAATTGTGGAAGTGTTGTGTTTGTTCATTTGTTTTGTATAATAACTTTTATATGTAGACTGTTGTGATTTTTTACAAGGAATCCTTACAAGTATTAGAACCCTTTAAACGAATATAGTGAGTTCATTAATAGAGCAATTCTACTATGAATTACTGAATCTGTTTAAGGAAAAACTGAGATAAAAAACGTTTTATTTTATAAAATATGTAGTCACATCTTGCTCCTATTATCGCAAACTGATCCTATAATGAAGGTCCTGCGAATTGAAGAACATTTTTTTAAATATGATTTAAGACCCAAAAAGGAGAAATGAATTGCAGAATTTTGAGAAAAAGGAGTTAGACTTACAGACTGAGCTACGTAGAATTCCACGTTTGCTTGTGGCCTTCATTTCCGAGCAAAGCCGTTTGGAGATAAAGATACTATTTGAGACTTGAGATTACTAGATCGTTCTGTAATTAAAGTTATTCGTTAAGTGGGTATAATTTTATAGACTGACCTTAAAGATTCCTTTATTCAATTTTTATGATAATGTTGTAGGGGCGGCCCGGTGGTAGATGCGATATCGGCGCCGGTCTTCACACGGCAGGACCGGGGTTCAAATCTCATCTGGGCCGTTCCCCCATAGTGATGACTGACTATCCAACTTTGCGGTAATAATAAGTCTAGTAAGCCAGAAATGGCAGGCATGACCTCTTAGGTCGTTAGGCCAAGAAAGAAGAAGAAGAAGAAGAAGAAGAAGAAGATAATGTAGTTCTTGGTTTCGCCAAGTAAAGTAGGCTTCAAACAGTTCCCTTAAATTTACAAATTCACAACCAGCAATCCTGCAAATAAGCTGGTAGGTCATTGTATCTTCAAAGTCGGCCAAAATTTTACCTTTCTGGTATTTAAAGTCAGTACCGATAACAACTTTGACATTACAGGTGTCATGTAACAGCCTCAGGAGATTTATCTACTTAAAATACCTGTCACGACGGACTAATCTAAGGCTCTATAGCACGTTTAAAGTCTCCTTTTCTCACAGACGCCTTTGAGATCTGGAATCTGCCCAAAACTGACGAGACCCTCACCGTGAACCGAATTAAATTCGCCAGGCTTATGTGGGCTGGTCATGTCATGAAAATGGCACCAGACGATCCAAGCCTGTAAAGCCCTTTTAGGCCATGGACATGGACAGAGAAAGTGTGGTAGTTCCAAGCTGAGATGGAGTGAACGACCAGAATATTGTATTGGCAGACGACAATACAAGATAAGTAAGTAATTAGGATGTTCATAGTTGATCTTCTTGGCCAATCTAAAGCTTGTTTAGAGAGTAATTTTTGTTAGTTTATTAAATATTTCGTCAATTGTTAAGTCGGCTTTCTGGCGGTGTTTACAGTACATTAACAATTCTAATAATAACAGGGAATCATTTTCAGAGGCTATAAATGTCCAGCAAGAGACGTCGGTTTGATCAATATTCCGGTAAGTTCATATTTTGAATTAAATACAAAACTGGTGTATTTTGTAGGTGCTGATATGGACCTACGTTACTGTGTTACCGAAAACACATCATATCTGCTTAAAGTGCTCCACTATTTTTCGTACCGAGCAACCATCTTCAAGTAGGTCAAACCATTCTTAAGACACTCTGGCAATAAGATTGGCTGCTCTACAGAAACTGATAACCAGTTTTCGCTCTCCAGCTTCACCCGGTACACTGTTGCTTCCTCGACTTAACAGTCACAATTCCACATTCTACGTCATACCGTCCTCGATTGGCGGCGCAAATTGCGTTGCCAAACAACGTGTGTGTGTGAGACAGAGAGAGCGAACAATACGAAAAAAAAAAAATCCAGCCACCCTTCGCCACAGACAGCGCCGAGAAATATGTCAGAAACGTAATCCCTATAGAATAGAGTAGATTTATTGATATTTGCTACTTTATGATATTTCTATCAAACATTTACGATAATGGTCATGGTTGAGCGGGCGGACCTCGTTGTCGTGTGTCCCCCTAGCCATTTGCACGGCCCCGAACCCGACACTGACCACGAGCCACCAGCAATCGGTGTCACGTGTGAAATGATACCTTTCCTGTGGACCAACAATACTGTTTTTTTTTCGCAATTTGCTCACTGTTGCAAGCGCATGTTTCGCTTACGGTGCATTCGTGTTTGGTCGGAAGGAGAAAGGAAAATCTTTGACCGGCCGAAAAACATTGGGACGAAGCATAAGAAAAGCGATATCGATAACTCAAAACTGTAATCCAACACCGGACACATACTGGTGCTGTGATTCCTTGCGCCATCGATGCAGGATAAAGATGACCAATTGAGGGGTTAAAGTTTCCGTTTTCGGTAGATATTGGAAAGCTCTTTCGGGCAGAAATCAGAACGGACACACGGTAATCCCTTTGAGCGAAGAAGGTGGATTAGGTGGTGGTTGTGCCACAAAGCAAATCGCAAACAATCGGGTATGGAATATTCGGGTTTATGAATTTCATAATTCCCTCGCATATATATATAACCCTCGGTTCCCAGGATGGCCCATTGAGCAATAAATGTATGATTTCCTTTTGTTGTACAATTTTCGGTACGAGATTGGGAATGGTATTGCCGGAATGGCCAGGAAAGGTAGCTCCAGAGGGGATAATAATTTTTCCAACCATCGATCGATGCACGAAAGCCATGCATCGTCGCCAGGTGTATGTGGCCGGGGAGGTGCGGTGGCAAAGGGTGGCTCAAGATTGTTTGATTGGTTGGTCAACCGAGACGTTGGTGGTAGTAGAAGTTGGGATTTTATTGATGCCTCGGGATGTGGTGACCACACCGAACAGTGCAAAGAAATAAAATGATAGAGATGTTTGGGCCCGATACAGACTCCTCCGGCCTCGGGTTCTGTCCAAGTGGTTAGCGCCAGGAACTGGAAAGGAAAATATATTTTTTATTATTATTGATATAAATTGCGAGGGATCATCATCATCTTCGGGCTGGCCACTGACCGAGAGCGAAGCGGAATGGGACTTGGCTTGGCCCGTACTTTGAAACAGGTTCTGATTTATGGCGTCTTGATGTTTTGGGGTATGATAGACAATCATTTGTAAAATATTATACGAATCCACTCCAAGAATACCACTCGCCGCTGGTCTCTCGTCAGTGCCTCGAGCGCTAGTGGATGGTGCCGGCAGTGTTGGCAGTGTTGGCAATAAAAAGATGACCTAAGGTATTTTTCTTGTCGGGCCTGCACGTTCGAAAGCCTTCAGGGTTTGTTGATGTTGGGCGAGTTATTAATGGGGCAGGCTTTCAATATTGATGCGAGTTCGATGGTTGTATGGTATTCTAAACTTGCCTTGCCGGCCGCGTACACGTACACCCACTAGCAGTAAAGCGAACACGTACACCCGGCCAGACAGATAGTGTTTGCTGTTTGCACTACCGACACGAGCTACCGCAAACGACAAAAACCGGCTCGCTTACTGCTGTTTCCTGGTTCCGGTCGGCTGAGAACCGTCTCGTCTCAAGAAAAAGTGGAGAAAGAGAGCTCGTGCTTCGAATTACACATGTATGAGGTCTGCCTGATTCGTGTAGCCGACCACGGTTGTATAAAATTTCAACGAGGGATGTGTACCACCCTTACAACAACAAAAAAAAAAGAGGAAACGCTACAACATATTTTACAACACTTATCATTACCGTTTTACGAAAGCATTTACACGAAACAAACAGTGTCCGGGGTGAGCAAATCGTTTATGGCTTTAAAAACGAATTCGATATGTGTGCGTGTTTTGTTGCTTTTGGTTGCTGCTTTTACCAGATGGGGCGATGGGCTCGAAGCCAAGGCAATTCGAAAAATTGAAACTTAATAATGGAGCATATGTCATAAAGGTCGACTCGTTTATCAATGTTTGCTCTCGATGGTGGAGTTCCTTCTTAACCGATGGGGTGTGGTTTTCAATTATTTGATGATACTTCAAAATTCCGGGCAGGTTTATTATGATATCCAATAATGGTGCTCTTCGACATTTCGTCCATTGCTAGAGTAATGTAGTGTTTTGAAGGTTTAGAACAATTTTACAGGGTTTCTTCGTATGTTTGTATATAGGTAGGTAAAATGTATGTAGAAATATTTATTGTATCTAGAATAAAAGACGATACAAGAGATGTATCAAAATATTAGTAGCTCTGTGAAACGCTTTGCAAGCGTTTGAAGCGTTACGATTAAAATTGTCTTTAGGCGCGAGTAATCACGAGGAGGACAAGTTAGCATACATAAAGGTGTGGTACTTAAAAAGGAATAAAATGTCACATTTATAGGTAGAATTTGAACTTGCGGAAAACTCAGACAGCGTTTGTTGCATTGAAACAGTCAAAAACATGTGCAAATTGGTGTAAAATTGTTTTATGAAATGCTTCAAAACAATCTAGAACTTGAAGAACTGACGCTTAACGGCCTTGATGATGCAAATTTTATGAACTGAATTAAACTCGCAAGGCTTATGTGGGCTGGTCAAGTCATGATAATGGCACCAGACGATTCGAGCCTGTAAAGTCCTTTTAGACCATGGACATGGACAGAGAAAGTGTGGTAGTTTCAAACTGAGATGAAGTTACGATTAAAATTGCTTCAAAACAAACTAGAACTTGAAGAACTGACGCATAACGGCCTTGATGATGCAAATTTTATCTCATAGTACTAGAATGGTGCTCAGGGTGAAACTTGTTATTTGTTTATATAAGGAGGTGAAGCTAAGGATGCTTACCTTGAACTTAAGGCGACAAGGCTCAACTAGTCTTACCTTAAACTTTTGGTGCGAATAACTTGTTATCTAGATGCAAACTACCATAGGGATCTGTTGAAGTTTTGGTTTGTGGAGTCGACATTATTTTGACGTAAACTTTTCACCTGTACATCTTAACACATCTTGGATTGGACTAGTTTCTTTGGCAACATGAACATCGGACTGCCTTGAGCTGCCATTTCTGGATCTTTTGCTTTATTTTTCTTAGATCTGTATGTATTTACTAAAACTCCGTCGCATATCACACGTCAAACCCTGCCGTTGGAAAACATCTTACGAGAAATGCTTTTCTTTGATGGCACTTTTTAGTTACACTCACGAACCCTTCAACGGACGGCTCCTTTTGTTTGGGAGGCAGCGATATGACATACATATTCATTTTCCTCGATAAACCCTTGCGCCCGATACACACACACACACACACAGTGCGAAACGTGCTTGGGCAATGTTTGCATTTTGGCTGCCTTGACTTTTCATCCACGTACAATCCTTTGCCGGTAGTCAATGTGGCGTGAATAAAGGCATAAAATCCTTTAATAAATAAAAAGTAATATCCCTCGGCGACACAGCGACTGCCCGGGGACGGGTCGGTGGAAAAGTGCAGCGTTTGTTTGCGTCCGGTTCGATGGTGGGTTTTGTAGCGTGGAATTTTCACAGGCCAAACCGTACTATTCTATTCGCATTCGCAGGAAAAACAGGGCTGAAGCATGAATAGATGGAAAGCAATATTAGTTGCCGCAGTCGTAACGACACAGGGAAGAGGATTTCGCGTACCACTGGTTCCGGGTACCGGGAACAACCATAAACAGTACTGTGAACATCAATATTCAGTGCACTATTCCGTGTACTTCGTAGCACGGTGTTACTTCATAGCAAGACGTGCCATCCGAGACATACATCCGGCCGGGGGGTTTATGTTTTGTTGTAAAATTTCAATTTTTTTTCTCTTGTAGCAAATCCGGCAGATTTTGATCCGATGACAAATTGCAGGTTCCTCCGATGTGTCTGTGAAGTTGTCATATTGAAGTAATAGGATTGTGATTTACGATAACGGCTCCCGGAAGAGTTTTAGCCGGGCCGAATTTCGGGAACGAAACCCCTTTTCCGTGCTGCTGTCGATATGTTGACATATGGTTCAATGAATTGAAGAAAACATCTCCTTCCACCCACCAGACTGTCCTGTTTCGGGACGGATGCGTACGGATGGTCCCCTGTGTAGACATCCTTTGGAACATACACATAATGGGTTGTCGATACTGAGGTTCGTAAATATGAGCCTCATATTGTGGTGCGGAGTGACGACGGTTAGTGTGCGATTTTATTGTACCCTGTGCTGTGATGTCTTAATTGGAACGCGAGAGCAGCAGGCAAAGGTGTGGTAAGGAGCATTCGGTCACGGGGCCGAAAGTCATAAATGTACGATCGATGAAGCGTATAAGCCGTATAAGTCCCATCGCTAGACAGATATGATAAGACGGACCCGTGTAGCCTGCCGTGTCCTCGGGTCATTACACCTTCGCTTGGGTGGGATCGGTTGCATTTTTCACACCTTTTTTTTTTTGTTTTGTCCACCACCAGAGCACGGAGCTAGCTCTATTAAGTCTTATGAGCCGTTGATTAAAATGTAACGCCTAAAGCGCATTAGGCTAGAATGTGTCGGCCATTGTGAGCCATTTCGGACTGTCAGAACGCCGGACATTAGCCAGTCCAGGAGAGGGGAAAAAATTAGGATAGGAATAAATTACCTTTACCCCGACTCGTCACACCCGTTCCCCTCTCTTTATTTACCACGTGTCTAAGAAGAGTGTTGAAAGTCGGGTGAAAGAGAATTTAGCGTACCCCGACAAAAAATTGTAAATAAATATTTGGTATCACCTTCACCCGTGTCGGCCAACCGATGGTCGTCGGGGACCGGGTGAGAAAAAGGTACTCCATTTAGTTGAATATTTATGGTCGCACATTTATCATCACAATCCCCCTCCCCGTTGGCTACTGCGTTCGGTGCGCCAGGCACGGATCTGTCAGGTGGAAAGAAAAATGGCACCAGTTCAGGGCGTTGCTTCGCGTTTTCGACTTATGATAATTGTTGTAATTGATCGTAATACATAACAATCGTCACAGTCGCTTGCGATGAATGGTGTTGTGAAAACACACCCATACAAACTTAATAAGTAGGCAATAGAATAAACATACCTCCCGCAAACGGAAGACCGAAAATGAGATGGAAATGAAACAGAAAATATGAAGAACAAAAAAAAAATCAACCAGTAATACAAACATAAAAACAATAAATGAGAAGGAAAGAAGCAGAAAAGCTAAAAGAAAAACCGAAAATGATCCTCTACAGAGCGATCGCGAACATGTCAAAAAACGTACAAGAAAGAATGGAAACAAAACAAGAAAAGGCCCATAGTTTAGCATGAAATAGTTTAACATTTTAATTTCAGCTCGCACATTTCTGAATTAATTATCCAAAATAGTAGGAATATTTCTGTGCATTCTTTCTACCTCCGGGGGGCGTTGTTTGTTTTTTGGTGTGTGTGTGCTGCAATGTATAAAATTTGTTGGAGCAACACGCGGGCTAAAACCGCGACCCAAACCTACCTAGCCGAAGGTATAAACGTAAGCCCCTTTGCTTTATTGCCTCGTCTAGGAAATGGGAATCCCTTTTCCTGCCGACCGGACGGGTGTGAGTATGATAAATTAATTTAGTCACGCTTTATAATCATTGCGATGTGAAGATGATGATGATGACGCGCCGTCCGGGGGTTTTTGTGTGTAGCCAACCGTGCTAAAGCCAAACCAACACATTTTCCAGCCAATGCGAGCTGGGGGTGCGTATAGAGGGTGCTCGACAGAGCACTTTACTGCGCCGAGGATCATCTCGGCAACCAGCCGTGGAATGTAGTACGCAGCAGCACCCGCCCAAAAAAGAAAATCCCGTCCCAAGGTTTGTAGTACCTGGGACGTTTTCTTCATCGCAACGCGTAAACGGTAATTGCGGGAATCGGTACAATCCCGCGACACCCGCGGGTTTGTCTGGGATTGTTAATGCATCAAAAGGAACGTAGTTATATTTTATAATTTTCCCTTCCAACCCATACATACAATTCCACAAAAGACACACATAATCAAACACACAATCTAAAGATGCCATTGACAGTTTACGAGCGTATAAATAAAAAAAGGGGAAAATTCAGCGTACGACAATAGCAATAATCGGGAACGATGATGATGATGATGATGGTGTTCTACCCCGGTGCTGCCATCTTTTCGGTAGGAAAATTTCATTACTAAATCGAAATTTTCCGTGATTTAGCGCATCAATAGCCGAACAAAAAAAGGGGTGACAGAGATTGGGAAGCAGTCGCCGGGTTTTGTGCTGTGTCGTCATTTTCTGTGCTAAGAGCGCGCACTGACACACACACAGCAGATTTGGGTGTGGGACTAATAAAATTGTTCTACACGTCAGCATGTTTCAACTCATTTTTCCCTGAGCCCTGCCGAACTGCTTGCTACCTGCCTCCTTAAGCATTCCGGCATTTGCCGCATATGCATCCCGAGCACGGAAGTCCTTACTCTTTAGATTTTATTTAATCAATCGTGCACTGGATAAAATGTGTCTTATTTACACAGTGAGTTTTCGCACAACAAAGCGAGGAAAAAGTGAAAAAAAGCCGTAGCGCAAGCGTCAAACAAGTGTTAGATTGTTGGAAAATGATAAATGAGTCGTCCGCAGTCGTCGCGCCAGAAATGGGTTCGTGTTAGCCCGTCTTTCCCGGTGAACAGGTGGGAAAGGTGATGAAGCTGAAAGGATGTCGTCTTTTAATTGCAACCGTGAAGAAGACATTAAGACGCGCAAACAATGGCACCCTTGGTGCCCGATAGGAGTTCCGCAAAAGGGTTTCGTGTTTGGGAAAAATTGTGTGCTACGGAAAATTAAATTTTTAACTCCCAATAAGTGTAATATGATAATCGACAAAGTTTTTCAATTAATATGTACCGGTTTGGGGGGGGGGGGGGGGGGGGGGGGGGCGCGAGACTGTCGTTTCCGTTTCGGGCACTCCTTGCACACTTCCTGGCACCTCTTACCATCCGCATCTTCCCACCAAAAAAGGGGTGAAAAGTCAATTCAATTGTCATAATTACTACGGCTATTCACTAGCAGTTCCGTTTCGGTTTCGGAAAACTTTGCTGTAGGCAAAAAAGCTGGGCTTTTGATTTGGCTTTTTGTTGCTGTGTAGCATGCACCCAGGCGCTAATGGAGATGCCGAAACGGATTTGACAAATTATCAGCACTGAGCGAGGTGCCACGAATGGCGTGACAAGTGGCATTTTCCGGTATGCCACCTACCGAACCGGCTATGTCCGACTGGCGGGAATGGATCGCGGGGCAAAAGTCATCGAAAGAGTAATTTAAAATTTTGAGTTACAATTTACACCCTTTAACCTGTTTTTTTTCCCCTCTTGTGTCTTTAGACAACTGACGTTTCTTTAGCACTCAAAACTGATGAAGAAGCTACGATAAGATTGTTTGCACACGAAGAAGTGTTGAAGAATGTAGAATTGAATTTCTAAATGACTCGGTCGGTGTGCGAGACAGAAAGGTGGGAAGTTCTTTAAAATGTATAATCGATTAAGAAGCGCTGCTACCAGGACACTCGGTCTCGGAATGATAAATTTTCTCACCACCTTAACCCAGGCTCACAAGCAAACCAACCAACAAACAGCCATGAGAAAATGCCGATTCATCGATAAAATGGTAAACATATCTAAACCGAACGGTAGTGTTTTGTTTGTTTATGTATTTAGTCTGAAAGAGCCTCTTTGTGCTTTGTGGTCGTCAGGAAACAACGGCCCGATACTTCGGTTGGACCGCGAATCAAACACCTTCAAACCTCCCTCCCCGGGGTTTTTCGGATTCCGATCGAATCAAGCGATCGTAGCGATCGTCCCGCCAGTCGTTATTATCCCGGGCTTTCTGATGGCTATAAATTTTTAATTGCCACCATCTGTCATGGACGAACGCGGCAGACTTGAAACCCGTCTGTGCCAGGGAGCTGCTCAAAATCCTAACGTTTTTCGGGGGGGGAACGTTTGTTTTTTTTTAAATGTATTTCCGAGCCGAGGGATCCATTCAAATCAGCGACGATTTTTTGGCTTATTAGCGTTTCGGGACGGGTCGGTGGCGGCAGATTTTGCTGCTGGCTTGATGTTTTGTTTTAATGTCAAATTTGTCTTATCTAAAACACGGGAAAGGTAACCGAACGGAACCGATGCTCGATTGCGCGGCCCGATGATGACGAATAGCGGCTCGTTTTGCCCGCGCGCGCCCGCTGAATCTTCTCCCGGGGGTTTTTCGGTGCGGGAAGAGTATCACATTGTCGTTGCGCTTTTTATTTCGGGTTTTGAAGTGAACCGAAAATGTCACAATCACGAAAAAAAAATCAACGACGAAAGAACACAGGGAAGGAAGGAGCATCATAAACATTGGGACACGGTGTCTCATTAGTCTCACGATCGGACCGGGTTCGTTTTATTTGTCGCATGGTCGAAAAGAGGTTTGTTGAGCATTCCGGTGGCGTCGGTGCTATTAAAGTGAGACCGACATAAGAACGCCGACCGGTAAAGTAAAGGGAGTCGGGCACTAAAAGACGGAAAACATCGGGGGATACAAATACTGATGCCACCTGATGTAATAATTGTGACCCAACTGCGGTGACAAGTGAATTGATCATTTTAGTTCACCTTAAAAAAATTAAACATTCATCCACCGTTGATCTCGCTGTCTCCTGAGGGTTAACTTGGGGTAGGATCAGATTTCCGGTGGCGGTTACGGAGCGGGTTTAAAGTTGATGCATTCTAAATAGAATCACTCGGTAGGTGTTTTAATAGTTGCCTGGAAAAGAGTTATGTTTATCGTAGTAATGGGAGGGTCTATTGTCAAACTCGAGTGTTAAGCGGTGGCTAGACTAAAGTTGAGGCAAGCGCGATCAATGCGCGAACGCTTCATTTTTCCTGCAATGCAGGATCGGAGCGCGAAATCAGGAGCGCGAAATTTGACAGTTCGCTCATAAAAAAAATAAGATCGCGCTTGCCTCAACTTTAGTCTAGCCACCGCTTTAGAGAAAAGTTCTCTCAAATGGCGAATCGTTCCCTTTTCTCTAACGTGACTGTTGCCATTGGTAAACGAAGGCTGATTATGTTTCCATAAGAAGCAGACTTACGGAAAACGTTTTCAAACTTTGTATTTTGAGAGTTGTAACTAATTTTTCGTATAATTTTGTTTTGTGTAGAACTCGAATACTCTAAAGGCGATTTTCTAACGGACGATTTCAGAACTCAAAGTTTCGAGTTCGAACGAAGTTTTGACATTTTTCTCACCGAAATGTGAACCTTGATTATGCACATAAATCTCACCAGGACAACGGAGAACAAGCTGAAATAACAGTTTTGACATTGTTTTGACAGTTCGACAAAGAATACAACAGAGTGAAATTTCCCGTGTCACGCGGCCTTCAAGGTGGAATCAAGAATCTATCTAGTACGATCTTCTGCAGGATTTTTTCAAAAATTTAATCAGGCGAAAAACTGTCCAAACTAATAGCTTTTCCGCTGTTTTTGTAGAAAAATGTTCTTAGTAAACGAAATTAAGATTTTTTCATACGAATATGCTATAATCACCGCTATAAAAAATGTAAACATGTGTTGTGAACAAATACTATTCAAATTAAAAATTGAAATGTATCCAAAAAGGTTCTAGCTGATCCTTCAAAAAATACAATCTGAGAAATTTATTAAACTATGAAGTGAAAAACGCTGTTTTATTTTTGTTGGTACTAAGTAATTTAGGGACTCTATAAACGCTAGAGCATCAGTTATTGGCACCGTTTAGATGATGGAAATTTAGATCTAATGTAAAGTATACAATGTATCTAAGTAATCTGGTAAAGTAAACTGTTAATAATTGATAAATAGGCAGTCCAAATATATTTTTGTATAAAATGTAATGTTGTAATAAATATTTTGGTCATTATCTTAACGTAAATACATATTCATACAAAAGGTTTCTGTTGAAGGGTTTACCAGTCCGTCGAAAAAGCGTTAGTATAGCTAAAACAATGCAGAAACAAACAACATTTGAAGTTTCATTACACCATTCTAGGCAACACTGTTTCAATTGATATCAGTTTCGGGACTTTTTTATAGCATGATCGTGGTTGCCAGATGTTCTTCGGGTTGGATTCGGATCGCTTCGGATGTTCCGTTTATCATTTACGATCAATTGCTCAAGAAGCTTGGGTTGTTCATTCATTCAGTACAAAAAATCAAACCAAGAACTCAACTTCGCATCATAAACATAAACGTAATTAAGGCATAAAGAAGGTATTTTGTTTAGTCCATGCGACCTGCCACGGTTCTGTTTGAGAGTTTTCCGTTCGAGAATGATAATGCGGATGATAGTCCCGGTCCAGCTTTGGGGTCCTCTAAATTGGAAGTCTCCTTTCAGTACTACCGACGTTATCGATGGAATGATGAAGAATTTTGACCTCTCTCTCTCTCTCTCTTTGTCTCTCTTGCACTGATTTTATGTGCGTGTGCGTGTGTCTGTGTGCGTTTCTCCCATAAAACATAAAAACCCACCAGCCTAACGATGCGATCCGGTTCCATTCCCACAAAACTGCCAGTTCGGTTATGAGTTCGGATGTTTTTTGTTTTGTTGGTTTTTCTGTATCCATCCTTCAAGCAACCCGTTTGTTATGATTTATAATTTTTAATTAATCAACAAAAATGATAAACCGAGAGTGACCATGTGTGGACGGAAGATTAATACCGATGATAAACACGGCGATCATGATGATGATGAAGCTTCGACGCTGAACGCCAGCAGGACGTCTCCGGGCACTCTCCAGGTGTCTCTGTCAACGAGCCTGTCGTCGAGCCTGGGAATTTCTGTCGCTTTTATGACATTCTCCATCCTACCTGCGCACACTCAACAAACCACCCCTGGAAGGGTGAGCGAAGTATTTAGTGGTGGATTAGTGAAGAAAAAACAAAATCTGGGCAAAATAACACCAACACGGGATCGCATATTCGTAAATCCCACTCATTTAAATCTGTTAGGCAAATGATTTATGCCAATTAAATGCCCATTCTACACGCATTATGTTCCATTCCTTTCGGAATGGCGTTTCATAGTCGGCGCTGAATTGAGTGGTGAGACCCGGTGTTGGAAGGACACCGTACGGAATGAGTTATGAAATGGAGACAAACAACAAATAAACATAATTTCGGGAAAGTGTTCGAGGAACACGGCCGCGAAACGGCGACGATCGCTCATCACGGTCGAATCAAACGGGCATATAATAAAATGTATATTTTTAACGAGTGGCACAACACAAGCGGCAGCGTGATGAGGCCTAGAGCGATTTAACTCGCCCGTAGGTCATAAATATGGTGCGATGGGAACGCTTCAGAGACTGGGAACGCTAGTACTAGGGAAGCGTGTGTGGTAGACGGTCGCGTTGAATCCTCTTGTTTTGGGGTGTTTTTTGTGTTTTCGAGCTGGTTAAAGAAGACTAATAAATAGTGCTACATTTACCAGACAGTCAAACCGATGTGTAAACGCGTTGTGAGATGAGTAATTTTGCGTCCCTTTCCCATTCCCGTCGCCGTCAGATTCTTTAAATACCGACCCAGAAGTGGTGCTTATTAAAAATAAACAAACAAACCCAGTAACCCAGACCGCTAGAGACGGCTGGCGGCGTCTGAACGACCGTTCCACACACTCTCCAAGAAGGTCGTCGTCGTCGGCAGTGGCAGGTGCCGACACAGTCGCACCGATGCAGAGAGCCAGACAGAACTTGTCCCTCCTGTTGGAGGCTTACGGCGAGATGAAGTTTTGTATGAAGTATGTTTGGCGTGGATTATTAACCGACCAAACTAAGCCGTCCTAGGGCCGGTGGTCCAGATGTGGAGCAATAATTAGTCAGCTAATTTCAGCGGTGGCATATGCTTGTGGCCTATGAGTCAGAATGTGAAGTGAGTTGTCATAACAGAGAGGTTGAGATGTTTGGCCTGAGGATCATCTTCATTATGGTGACTTGGTATTTGGCTGGTGGTCATTCTTATCTTAGCATACGCACACCAAGCATGCGAAAACCGGAATACCTTTCGGCAAAAATCTCGCACGGACAGGAAGTCGTTAGCCTTGACATTCGTATTGATTTTTAACCTCTCTCTCTGGTGTTCGGTCTGCATTGGACGACTCTCTGAATCAGGGAGAGAAGAATTTTCCGCCCGGGAAAGAACGTTGGAGGAGGACATAAGCAGGACGTAGATGTGAAAGTGATATCACACACCCGAGCACAACAATTAGGGTCAATACACTTCGACTGATCTCCGGTCGAGCGTGAAATAATAGCCGACGAATGGGGCGATGAAACTGGGCAGGCGAGAAGTCGAACAAGTGGCCGTCGGTCGGACGGTTTTGACCGTGTTTTGGCATATCGAATTTCACCGGATTGTGCTGGAGAATAGGAAGCAAAACGAGCCACCGAGCGACGCTAGTTGGTGGGGATGCAGTGTCCTTTTCCGAGGGAAAGACTAAAAAAACTGGAGATAGAGAGACAGACGCACATACACACACGGAGTCTCGTTGCACGTTTGTTTCGGAAGTACGGCGCGTTCTTGTTGGTGTAGAATTTCCAAGCCCAGTGTCTATGACTAATTAAATTGGGATTAACTTGACAAAGAGACAACGTATGCAGCTGCAGAAGCGCGACGCAGCTAACAGGCCGCGTGCTAAGTGAAACGGGCAAGGTCAACCGATGACTTCCCTTTACGGTAGCGTACGGGCCTAGGTGTGAAACGCATGTCCGCTGTCTCGTTTGGTTTTGTTCTTCTCGTTGCTTGCTTTGCGTTTGGCTTTCTATCTTTTGGGTTGAACAAACTAGGCGGTCTCTACTTACGTACTTATTATGACAGCTGTGATGAGGTGAAGAAGGAAGATTAGCTAGATAATTATTAACTCTGACAGGGTGTTTAAGCAATTGCTTTAATTATGTCAAATAAGTCATTTTATGATCATTGTTAGGAGAAAAAAGGCTTAACCACATTGAATGGAGAATAATTTATTTGTTTATTAAAGATATGTAACACATGAAAACTTTGAGAAGAGTTGCTGATATTTTGTTTAAGTCTTTCTTGCCATGTTTTTATTTTATATCTTGATTACTGCTTTATACCTGTGCTTTAATATTTTGACTTTGCTTATAGCATAAAATTAGCATTTAAACAAATGTTTTGTAAACGATTTTTAGTATTTTATGATGCGATGTTTGAGTAATAAGTTCATACTTAGTCTACGAAATATAATCTCATAAAATGTATAAATCAATAAACAAGAAAACTATAGACAAATATTCAAAAACAACAAATAATTGAGAATTTTCATCTATTTTTGTTGCATTGATACTTTACACAGTTTTTGTTTTCACGGTACTGATATTCGCAATGCCTTTTGATATGTTTTATATTATATTTTTCTTGTTATGTTTCATGATTCAGCTTTAATCAATTTTACAATTTAATAATTTTTTGCTTTTTTGATTTTGATTTTATAACTTATTTGTTTCATTTATTTGAAAATATCATGAGTTGAAATTGGTGTAAATTATGATAGCATACTTGAAGATTTGAAGAAAATATTTTTCCCATATTAAATTACAAAACAAAAGAGTTTTCTGTTAAGCAATCAACAAAGGCATAGATAAAAATCGCTAAAGTTTAGAACTACAGCAAACACAAAAAAATGGTTTAAACAAACGAAAAGTAGATCAACAAGAATAAGTAAATATAATTAAACTTGATTATTCTATAAGATTGAATTAGATTAAATCAATCAAAAATCAATAAAAAAAATCTAGAAAAGCTGGAAGGAAAAAATAGAATGAACAAATTGATGAATCGATTAAGACAATCGAAGAAGTAAAAAAGGATTAAAGATTGAAGAAGAAAAGACGATAATGTCGTTTTAGATGTTTGATGAAATGATTCATAATAATCTTCGAAACTAATTAAGAACAAACCTATATATATATATATAAATTAAAATAACAGTTCCGAACAAAATAATATTAAAGCATACTTAGGTTATTAAAACGTTTAATTGTTACAGTCATTAAAAAAGTGTTTAAAGAAAAACATACTTGAATTGTTCATAAAAGATAAATATATTAAAATCTTAAATCATTTAATAGGATATAAATTATAAAAAGCGATAATTTAACTTAAACAAATGGTTGTAAAAGCAAAACGTTAACTCTAACTTGTAATAAATCGGTCCGACATCCCTTCAACTACCCGAAAGTGTCCTCCATGAATTGTTTATTGTTTTCGCTGGCTGGTTTTCGTATCATGGCGCCAGTTTGCCTTCGCCGCTATCGTCTTTGGCCGTCGTCGAGATTTGTAGAAAAATAATCAATTTAGCATTTTGCATATTGGTTCAGCCATTTGTAGCGAACAGAAAGAACCGTTCCACCCGTTTCTCCCGAAAACCAAATTGAAACAATCGCCTTTTGCCACATCGCACCAAGATCCGCTACCGTTGCGGACATTTTCTTGCGCTATGAAGCCGTTCTAGTCAGGGGTAGAAAGGGAGAACGCGTTGAAAACGAAGGGGGGTTTTGATTTTCATTTCTTACGCTCCAGTAAGCTCCATTTCCATTCCGGAAAACGGGATTGCAGGATTCCTACCGTTTGCCTACCCGTTCTTATCGTTGCGCCGTATCGCTTTTCGAATCGAATAAAGAATTTTTCAACGCTATGAAAACGAAACAACAAACAACGAGTTCCATAGCACACACACACACACACACAAAGAATGAAACAGCACACAAAAAAAATGAAAAGCGTCAGCACCAGCAAATTTTCCGTTCGCCCCTTTATCTTTTTCCATCCATCGGGTACGGTACGGGGTTTTTCCTTGGAGCGCCATCGTTTCGCTCCTGCTGACTACGTGTTCCTCATTTCTTGTCTAGTGTCCTTTTTTTTTTTTCGTTGGTTGGTCGTTCTCTGTGGCTGTGTGTGTGTGTCTGTTTATGCAAAGTTTTAAATCTACCCTTTTGTTGCGTCGACTGTTTGCCAGTCTTGGGACAGGAGAGCGAACGAGACAGGTCGAAACCGTTTCGGCGTTTTCTTGGTCCGGTCTTCCTGTTCTTATGAATGATATGGAAATATCGCATTATTTCCATAAATTTAGAACAATGGTTATGCGAGAGAGAGAGGGGGGAATATTGGGGAGAAGGTGGGAACGGCGGGTGGCAGCAACTGGGCTGAGATGGATGGGCTGGGAAGGCATGGTTCGCTGAAGATTGGTTTTTGGTTGCCTTCGTTCTGGGCTGTGCTTCCTTTCTGTTTCCCGGGATAGGGTATGCTGATGGAGGGGAGCAAAAAGGGAGTGAACGGGTGGGGTTTATGTGCTTCTTTTATATTTTCTGATTTTGATTGGCTAGGATAAGATTATCCATTTTTATGCATATGCGCAACATCAGCACGAAACGTTGGAGCTCTTGCTCTACCACGCAAAGGCAACGGACTTGGGGGATGGTGAGCAGCGAAAGGGTAGGGGTAAAGACATTTGCATGTTCGCTGAGAACCCGAACGGAAGCTCCCCCACACATCGCCACACACACACACATGGTAGCACGACTAGGTGGCACACACAAAGAAGCGTTTGGAGAAGTAAAGCGTCCAACACACACCGAGTGTTGGGAAAAAAGGGAAAAATATGGTTTAAACGAAATGCTAGATTTCATAAAATGGAAGTTATTTTCCCGGCACTAGATACGGGGGGATCGGAAGGGAGGAAAAGGAGGGAAAGGAAGGGAGAGAAAAATTGTGCTTTGCTAGGCAGAAAGCAACACTCACAGCTTGGTTTGCCGTTGGAGCGAAATGGAAAGCACACAGATAAGGCCACCGACATTCAACCAAGGGAAAGAAGTTATGATTCTGGAACCCTCTCGGTTATGCTGTATTTATGGATAAAAAGGGGTTAAGGGTGGAAGTATGTACCTGGGCTGTGTGATGTATGTTTTGCTGCGTTTTGGTCTGAACACCGCCCTTTTAATACCAGTGGACCCAGCAGTGAGCAGTGTCTGGACCAAAAAACACGCGCAGAAAGTTTTTGAAACCGTAGAGACCAACAGCTGCATTGTTGGGTTCGTTTGACTTCGCCATTTTCATTTTCTTTTTGAATTATACATATGAAAAACTTACCCGGAAAGCCCTGGGACTTTGGGGGGGAAACACACACACACACACAGACACAAAAAAGCTTTTCTCCAGTGCGGACGGTCGGTGTTCCGATCCGGTGGTGCACACGGAAGGCTTATGATGTACGGTCATTTATCATTCGACTGACGCTGAACAGGGAAGCAAGGAGGGGGATTAGGCGGGAAAGAAAGGGGGGAAGTTTTCAAGTCTGACCCCCGGTGGTTGGTTGATTCGTGGCTACAGGTCTGTTCGTATCGTGAGAGAGGTTGCCACCCTACCAAACGCACGGTGGTCTCACGAATCGGTGTCTTGTGGTGTCTTTGTACGCCGTAAGTGTGAGCCCAACAGTAGAACAAAATGGCACACACACACACAGCCAGCACCACAAAGAAACCTCGAACCTGCAATATTCAAATCGGTCGGTCTCGAATTAAGGTGCATAATTTATGGCTAATAAGATAAAATTATGGTAAAAATGGTTAAGCTGCGGAAAATTTTCAATTCCCTAACGCCATTGTTATTACTGGTACGGTTCGTTTGGTGGCGTGTTTGAGCACGGATTCTGAAATGGGCGGTAGCAAAATCATTCACGGAAACAGTTCATATTTCATGTCCCTTCGTTTTGGGGGTGATGGGGGCGATGAATGTTAAGGTATGGAAAACCTTCTATGTCTCTATATTTCTATGACTTGCTGCTTTGTTTGCATTTGCATTTGCATTTGGTGGTAGTTCTATTTTAACGTTTTTAAACATTCTTAGGATTTGTTATGATGGATTAGGAAATATTCTTATATTTATTGTACCTTTAAGAATTTAAGTTGTTGTGCTTATTCGTATTGTTCAGTTTCAAGGCGTTTTTTATGTTGTTTTATTATTCATCTTCATTTAATTAAATTTTATTTATTATTTATTCATCTATTAAAACATTATTTCCACAATTCTAGCACTTTTTGTGCTATTTCTGTAGAAAAAATCGATGTAGATTTTCTTCTTTTTGCTTGCTTCGTCCCGGGAATTACCTTTTATTTAAATTATAAATCTATAAAGAAAGTACAATCTATGTATGATTGAAAAATAAGGAAAGATTTAGAAACAGGAAAACATTCAAGGCAAATGAGTTCTGGTAAAAACAAGCAGGGTAAAAAACGAAAAACAATCAAATCCGATGAGCAATTTTGAGGAAGAAGATTGCTTTCCTACAAGTATAAAGAGTAAAACAATAATTAAAACACTTGTAAAAATGAAAACAACACAAATAAATCAATTGAACTAGTGCAAACAGTATCAAAAATGGAAATATTCAAATAATGCAACATAGAATCATAAGATGCGTTTGATTAAAGTAAAGAGATAACAATTAAAAATGTAGAAAATGGCGAAGGTGGTTTTCTTCTTCTTCGCTGGCACTACAACCTCTGTAGGTCTTGGCCTGCTAGCAATTGCTAGCTTTCTGTGACTTACTTTTTACCCGTAGCTGGATAGTCAGTCCTGCGTACGGGGAGGCGGGTCCGCCGGGATTCGAACCCCGGTCCTGCCGTGTGAAGACCGGCGCCGCTATCGTATACACCACCGGGCCGCCCGTGGTGGTTGGCGAAGGTGGTTTTATATTTATAAAATATATCATGAAAACGTTTGAAAATAGAAAATAAACCAAAGAAACATAAAATAACTACAACAAACATGAGGAAACAGATAAATCAATGCAAATAAAAGTAAAACAACCAATTTAAAATAAACTCAATTCATAAAATAAAATAATCTACAAAATGAACAAGCAGGGTAAAAAACGAAAAACAATCAAATCCGATGAGCAATTTTGAGGAAGAAGATTGCTTTCCTACAAGTATAAAGAGTAAAACAATAATTAAAACACTTGTAAAAATGAAAACAACACAAATAAATCAATTGAACTAGTGCAAACAGTATCAAAAATGGAAATATTCAAATAATGCAACATAGAATCATAAGATGCGTTTGATTAAAGTAAAGAGATAACAATTAAAAATGTAGAAAATGGCGAAGGTGGTTTTCTTCTTCTTCGCTGGCACTACAACCTCTGTAGGTCTTGGCCTGCTAGCAATTGCTAGCTTTCTGTGACTTACTTTTTACCCGTAGCTGGATAGTCAGTCCTGCGTACGGGGAGGCGGGTCCGCCGGGATTCGAACCCCGGTCCTGCCGTGTGAAGACCGGCGCCGCTATCGTATACACCACCGGGCCGCCCGTGGTGGTTGGCGAAGGTGGTTTTATATTTATAAAATATATCATGAAAACGTTTGAAAATAGAAAATAAACCAAAGAAACATAAAATAACTACAACAAACATGAGGAAACAGATAAATCAATGCAAATAAAAGTAAAACAACCAATTTAAAATAAACTCAATTCATAAAATAAAATAATCTACAAAATGGTCAAATAAAAAAGGAAAATAAAAAGTTAAATAAGAGTTTCAAAGAGTTATCAAAATGAAAAGAAAATAAAACTAAAAATTTATTTATTTATTTATTTATTTATTTATTTATTTATTTCTCCTTCAGTTATCCAGCTGTCGTTAGCCTACATAACAAGATTTTCAACGTTGTCATACTTTATACTGTACCAAGCAATGGAATGATATATCAACGATATTTATCAACGATTAATAAACAAAAAGTATTCTCTATTGGAAGCTAAAAACTTCTATCAAGATAACACTTGCAGTATTATCAATGAAAAATAAAATATCTATTTATATTATTCAATATTTTATTTAACGAAATATATTACAAAAATGTACTTCTATCAACAACATTTTTAAACTAATTTTGTAAATTGAAGAATAAACTAGGTATGTCATTATTACAACCGAAATCTCAAACAGGCCACACTGTGTTTTTTAGTAAGCCGAACAAAGATTTCCGTAGAATAGAATTAAAGGAACTGAATAACTCCAGCTTTGCGTTTGTTGTGGAGATGAATTTTACAACAATTGAAACATTATTTCAATGTTAGTTTACATTTATTCTTATTAAACCGTTGCACAAACTGGCCAAACGTGCGTACGATGAGCAATGTGTGAAGCTGAAGAAAAATATTACCTTTTCCCTATAAGCGTCTGCAGATAGTACTTGAAAGCTGATCCTGCACTGATAAGAAAATGATTTTCTAAAATAGATTCAAAGTGCCGGGTTTATCCGTGCGAAGTGAAGTGAAGAAATCCACTTGAGCCCAAAGTTTTGTGACGATCCATCTCGTTTAGGGTCTAAATTGATGGAGTGGTTGCGATAATCTGCCGATACGCACCGTTGCAACGCTACGAGGTAAGAGCGTTTTGGGGGGGTTGTACAAAAAAAGTGGAAAAATCACACATCATTCTTTGTGTTGTGCGCTTACCAGTAAAATACAAACTCACCGTTCATATTGCATCATGTTGAGTTTTTTTTCTGTTGTGTCTAGTTCCTGTTGGTAAAAAAGCGACCAACTTAAGTAGTCTTAAATGATGACTGATTGTTATCTACTCACAACGGTGCCCTCGCCTTATTGCCGTAGATCAAGGACCTTGCAAACGCATCCCAAGGACCGGCCGGAGTCCACTCGAGTGACACACCCTAATCCATCAATCGACTCGAAAGCACATCATCGCCACCAACGTGGACGAGTTCGTATCGTGGCGCTTGCAGTGCACCGTTGCTGCATGCTGCTATCATCAGTCATTGGTTGGCTTCGGGAAGCTCCATGTGTGAATCTGCCGCTGTCTGCTTATCCGCTTAATGCACGCAAGAGTCCTCGGTCCACTCGGTCCACCGTTCCCTCGAGGGCGAAGGTGGGCCGGCCCGTCACACAAATTCAATCACCGGGTACCGAAACATAATAAGTTGATAAGTTTATTACGCTTTCACCGCCAACCCTCGGGGGCCGTTGTTGTTGCGTGACCTAACGCCACCCTCTTTTTTAACCGTCACCCGGCAAGGTGGGTGAATTAACAAACTCTCCCCCAGTTTTTTTGTCGCTGTTGGTATCGACGGGAAGTGTCGGTTTGTTTCGTCGGTTTGGTCCCGCTGTGCAAACATATTTTTCAGTTATAAAATATTGCCCACGGGGAACAAAACACAGCGCACATAGTTTACACTTGCTGGGGTGAAAATGCTGGCCAAGAATGAGCTCGGGGAAACCTTATCATCCTGCTTCATCATTATCATCGCCATCATCATCATCGAAGTCATCATCTCCCTCGGTACGTTATTTCGCAAACTCCCGACAGTGGAACGATTATCATTTTCGGTTTTTTGGATTGAAATTTTCTTGCTTCGCAGGAGGAAAATCGTCAACACGCCAGTGTGAAAAGCCGGTATCATGCTGGTTTTTTAGAGTTTTATTGTGTGTTGGGTGCATTGTGCCATACGGTAGGGATCAAACACATTTAATCACATATAAAGTGAAGTTGGGAAGTTGGGAAATTCCTGGAGGGATAAGCATCAATTGGACGTTTCATGTGATGATTATTTGTTAAGGAGGCTTTTCTTTCACTTACTTTGTGTGTGTGTGTGTGTGTTTCGAGTGATAACGGAAAGCAAAGGAAGGAAGTATTTTTGCAATATTAAAAGAAAGAAATTGATCTACTTAACTTTCTTTCTCTACGATGAATCGTTTGACCCAAGAAGGTCTCTCAGCCTCGGTCTAATTCCACATTCAACCCACGCGCGACCGTGAAGTGAGTCAAATGTGTGCGAAATGTGTGCCTACCGTTGGCGTACGCACACTGTTTCACATCACATCAAGTTAACTAGAACAATAGCAATCGCTTCTTCACCGGCGCATGTTTGTATTTAATTTAAAATATGATGTTTCATGTTTTGGTTGTAATGCTGAAAATTGAACATGCCGTGCCGTGCATACAAATCGCAGGCCCGATGGTCGATGACATATATGCAGGCGTGCTTGTAAGCATTACAGCCGGGATGATGCAGGCGCGATCACTTTCACGCACAACCGGGCGGACACAATTGCAGGTGAAGGTTATAGCTGGGGTACGTTTGATTTGCACAAAACATGCAGGTTAGGAAGTTGGTTGGCTGGCGTGGATGCCACGCTTTGTCCTTCATTGTACGCTTGGTAGGGAAAATAATGACAAATTGTCATCATGTTGTTGATAATTTGATACATAACATTTGTTTAAAAAAACCGGGTTACAGTCAATAGGGTAAAATTTAAAATATCCGAGAGTTGTGTAATGTTAGTCTTGCCTGAAAAACCTTGTCTGGTTATCCTGTTTTTTTTTTTTATAATAACATTCTCGCTTAACTTATCACCTAGTCATCTCAGCAATGTAACGACTAATTAGACTTACATTTCATCACTGCCCAATTTGTCATAGAAAAATGGATCTATAATTCGTTATCAAGGCATCTAGTACATTAATGTAAAGATCTCTAGTTTATTGAGTATAGCCAGTAAGAAGCGTGTAAAGGTGGTCAATAATCACAACTTTTAGAGAGTCTCAGAAATAAAAGCAGTGCTAAGCCTTACTAGTATTTAATTTATTTTATAATATCGATTTACCAAAGACCATATAGTCTAATTGGAATTCTTGTTGGAATGTTGATGCACTTTCTGTCAAGCGACACGATATTCAGTCGTGGTGTTGATGTTGTGTACAAAGTACTCAAGTTGGAGTAACAAAGTTTAGCAATTAAAAGTCATGATCCTGAAAGAAATGGGCAGCAAGACATTAAAAAATGTAAGATTTGAACGTTATCTGTGAAAAGTTAGGTCTAGAACTCTAGGTTAAGATTCTTTTTTATTTATTTCTGATGTTTTGAGCAACTAACTTGCTTATTTGTCATGCTCTACAACTGCTTAGCGGTCTTGGCCTGCTGCAACAATCCTCGACGCCGCTCACGGAGCCTTGCGCCGTCATTTTTCAAACCAAAATCCAGGCCGTTCTGACGGACGCATCAACGCCTTCATTCTTTTCCGATCTATGGCTAACACATGCTAATGTGGATAACCTAAAATGACTTTATAACCAACTCGACAGATCCTGGCAATTCTGCACGATAGTGAGGTCACCTTACAGCTACTAGAACTCGTCATTGTTATGACTTCTTCATTGTCTTTCCACACATACGGGGATAAAAATCTGAGAAAAATTCTTCTGATCAGTTTTGGGCAGAGTTTGGGAGTATAAATGATCTTTGAAGTCCCAGCTTTGTGCATCGCCTATAGATAAGTGAAGTTTTGGACGACTAAGTTAATCTCAAGCCCGAGGATCAGTGCCGTCTGGATAAGCTACTGCTACATAGGAGAGCCTCAAAGCAATGATGTCTATGTCATCAGAGTACGCCAAGGTCTGAATTGACTTATAGAAGATGGTCGAACCTGAAGTCTCCTCCTTCGAGTCTCGGATGGCCTTCTCAGACGCCAGATTGAAGAGCAGACAAGTAGGCCCAAGATATTGGCTATAACGTAGTTTTTCTTCTAGTTGATCATATTGTTTTCCAGCCTTGAAAAGAGTATTATTATAAGTATTCTACTGCGAGTTATGTACAATAGTTGAGATAATATGCTGGTATAGTAACCAAATATGCATTAAATATTAGAGCGATTTCGTGCTTCGTCTTTAGAGACAAGAATGAATTCCTTAGAAGTCTACATACATAAACTAACCTTCAAACCTACCAATAATTTATTTAAATGGTTGTATGTCTTGAGTTTTTATACCTATCACGGCTGGTTCCTGCATTACCCATGCAGGCCTAATAGTTGATACAGAACATTCCTTGATTCGAAACATCCCAATTCCATCAGAGTGTTACTAGCAAGACCAGCAATGGATATCCAAATTTAAAATCCCTACTTTGTGTGCTCCAGGTGTGCGCAAATAAAAAACGCAGTAAAACACATTATTTACTAATCTTTATCACATCTTAAACGTTTCCAGCTCATTTGCGTTGTCCGAAATCATACGATCTGCAACGATCCCTATCGTCCGCACGCAAAATTGGCAATGTTTAGTCACGCTCGAACAAAACGCTTCAACAAAACGACCAACCAGCAAGCCAAAACAGCCACTGTCTCATTTCACTTGCCACAAACGTTTCTGACACGGCACGTCAAGCTGTCTAACTGCTTGCAAAAATGTTGACGGAAATCAACGCAAAACACCGGAGTGCTGCACAAGGAGTGCTACAAGCGCGACCGTCCATTTCTCCAGCGCCGGACCGGTTTGGTATTTGCTGCGCGTCATCCGCCCCGGTTCGAGTGTGTGTACTCTATAATCTTATGTATTTATATCAATTGCGATTTGCGTTCGGAATCGATAATTTTAGCGGACAAAAAGTCACAAACGGCTGTCCATCATCATCGTTTTTTTTTATGCTTCTTTCTCCCTTCGCTATATTGCACTCTGGCCAAGCAAGTCCGGTAGCTCGGGTGAGCGGGCGGATTCGTGATATGCTAAAGCTACACAACATTAATCTCGCCCGCTAGCTGTTTGTTAGATGTTGTTTGATTTATCACCCACCGTTGAGCAAACGCATCACGTAGCTGTCGGAATTATTGAGGAATGGGGCAACGCTTTTCACTCTAAGCTCCGGTTTGCCGAGCGTTTGGCGAGGAAAAGTGGGTCCTGCCTGTTTTGTAGGTGAATAAATTTTCGCATAGAAGCGTGCTAACGGGCTTTCGATAGATGGCGAGAAACAAGAGGCAACAAACAGCATTCACCTTTGAAGAAGTGTACTCACACACCGTTCTTATAGGGCGTACAGCAATTGCATACGGGATTCAAGTAGGTTTACAGTGCAAGCTCTCCGCGGCGAGTCTGTCCGTCGGTACGTCGGGATCTCTGATGTGAAAAGCAATAATTCTTCAAACCTTTCAAACATCCATAAATTCCGAACCCGAAATTACTCATGCGACAGCTTCATAGCAATTCCTGTAACGGCGTTACGACGTTACGGCGTCACGCATGGCGAAGGCGTGGAAGGTCATACGCGGATCCAGCACATAAAGCATGCAAAAGCGGTATCGGGGAAAAATTAACATTTTTCAATCACGCACCGACCAAACATTATGCTCAATTCGTCGCCAGTTTAGTGCCGTAAGTGTGCCACAATGCGACACTTATGAAGGGTGCAGCGCAGCTATTACATCCTTTATACCGCTCAAGCCGTTGGGGTGTCGATGATTAATGATCATCCGGAGTAGCGGTAGGTCCGATCTGATCGATTATGGTGATGGAAATAAAATGTATCTCACTTACTGCCTTTTGGTGGCAAAAGGTAAAGCTTGGGCCTCAAGCGTCAGATGAAAAATGATTCTACCGCATGCACCGCAGTGCAGAGTTGTGGAAGATGCAGTTTCGGCTACTGTTCGGTGAAGATCTGCATTTTTAAAAACGGTTTTCGGATCTTCTGAAGACGGTACGTTGTTTCTCCGGTGACAACAATCAACAAATCAGGCAGCGCCGTTGCTTGATGAACCCCTTAAATATCTCGTCCGAGACATCGCACAATGCGTATGGGGTCTATCATGGGTGGAAATTTATTGTCATATCACAATAAATCACCGACCGAACCGATGGAAAAGGTATTTTCCACTTTTCCGGTGGAACGAACCAAAACTCACGCAACGGATGAACAAAAAGGGCTGCGGCAACCGGGATTTTAGGGTGCTGTTAAGCGTGTGCCTCTGGTAGCCTCTCTGGTCGGCTGCTGTATCTTCGTTCCACATACGTCCCCATGCGGAAACCCATCGTCGGAAAGGATACATCATTCTAAATCTGGCCCATTACCTCGATTGTTCGTCTCGGAAAATTTTGGGCCCTTTTTTCCCTGGCCCTGGAATTTATCCGGCGAGCCGTTTCGGTGCGTGAGCGTGTGTGTGTGTCTGAAATATTTCACACCATTTAGCCGGTTGGCAGTGGCTGCCGGTCGACCGAGCCGCGTTCAAATTGGCCGTTGTCGGGAGTCGATTTTCTTGCTACACAGAACAGAACGTTGGGCAGATACGTACGATACACCCGAAAAGAAGAAATAAAACCTCTTTTACATACCCGAGACATGCGCCCCAATGTCCGGATGATGTTTGTGCGTATTGTAAGGGGTCCTCTCTCTCTCTCTCTTGGTGTATGCCCGTCTCGAGCGAAATGTAAATGAGTCGAGATGAGCAGTCCCAGCGTTTGCATAAATCAATGCCCCCGACATGTAGTATGCATAGGCGCACACAGGTTTTGATGTTGTTACACTTCTAACGAGCAATATTTGTGGAGAACGAAAACGTATTTAAACAAACTAATATAATCCATCTCGCTAGAGCAAAGGCACGATTTGCCATCAGCTTAATAACGAACCATTTATTGCACCGTTTAAATGGTGCAATTTTCTCGCTTTTGCACTTCGGACGCGACAGTGCGTGTACGGTTCCAAAAAACAAAAAAAAAAAACGTCATCAAGATTAGCGAAAGTCTTAGACCGTCCGCTAATAATGCTCGGCCAGACATTGCGCTAGACTAATAAAACCATATCGCCTGCATCCACTCTGGTTACGGTGACGATCGTGCAGACGATCGTGCGACGGTTTGTCTAGCAAATAGTGCACGAATGTAATAATAAACGCCACCGACAGCCCGTTTCCATGTCCGGGGCGAATAGAGGCATTCCGCGCAAGACTAACACTAGCCAGCCAACCGACCCGGTGTTATGGGTGGGAAATTATGGATGTCGACAGTGTCGTTCGTGTTTCGCTCGCCGCACGTCTGCACATCTGTGCCGTTTTGCCGTGGGAACATTCGGCCAGACAAGCAGTTGCTGTCGAGTGGCGGCGCAAACACACCAGCGCGCGCTTAATCCAGAAACAAGTGGGCCGATATGACGGATGCACTCCGAATGCACTCAGCCGAGGTTTTGGTCGCCCCGTTACGCGGGCCGAACAAAACGAATCATTGAATATCGTACGCCCGAGCGTACGCGTACATCGGGTTCCGGCTGTCTGCCGTTTTACAATCTGCGCAATCGCTCGTACCCGCCACAGACACAGACAAAAACATCTGGACGGAAATGGTTAGGTTTTTTGGCGTGGCAGAACGGCAACACCGAGGATGGTGGTGGGGTGGGCTTTATTTAGCACGATCGCCGGGTGCTGCAAACGAGATGTCGTAGTCTTTTGTTAGGCACGCGTTGCATATGATTTTGCTCCAACAGACTCGTTCCGTGCGTGTGGAGACGGTTCACCAGTCAGTCTGTAAGTCGGGCGTTTCATCTTCATGCACTTGCGGTTGGGCACAGCCCAGGTAAGCAACCTTTGATAGGTCTTTTGATTTGTTTTACAACACGTTAATAATTTGCACAAATGGGTAAGCGTGTTTTGCTGTGCTATTTGCAAGGAGCGAAGAAGTTATTAGTTTTTATTAGCTTTACTAGCAATTAAAGGCACTTGTTGTAGAGTGAGAGATAGAATTATTACACTGGTGGAAATAATTATACGTGGATATTTTAGTTTCCTCAATCTTGTTCGATGGAATATTTGTGGGATAATAGTAGAGGACTTCTTACACACTGATGCTAACCCAGGAAAGTTAAAGAATCGTTTTTGGGATAGAAAGCAAAATTATTGTGCCTTTATATCGCAACTGGGGCCTAACCTAACTTAAGGCTCTGAGATATAGTTCCTATGAGATGTCTCAGAAGAATTCTTAGTCCGTCAGTCTTCACTGCTCAGGACGGTGATCCAGCATCTGCCGTATCTTCCAACACCCAACAAATAAACTTTAATCTTATGTATGAAGATTATTGATAGGCTTCCGCGTACTAGAGTGGTGATAACGTCATCTTCTACTGACGATATAGACTCTGGAGCATACTGATACAGGCAATAGAAGTCATCTTCCCAAACCACAACCTTAACTTACCAACCGTGCTCTTACCTGGTTTGGGTCACACTAGCATAAGCAAGAGGATTCCCATCTTACGTTTGTTTAGAAACTAGATCATCCACATTGTTGGAATCAACGATATCCTTGTTCTTTGTAAGTCCTTAACGTTGTTCCGTGTAAGCTTGATACATGTGAACATATACATTTGATTGACATTAGTTTTAATGAAGTATGTTTATTTAAAACAATACAAGCAATGGAAACCACAAATGGCATGCAAAGATCCCATGAGGCTGTAAAGTCAAAGGGGAAGAAGTTGTAACGCTTTTCTCTTGCATCGAATAAATTCTAAGAACATGCAGCTTAAGCCTGTTCAAAATATTCCTTTAATTATTCCTGAGGCTGCCATTTACTGGCTTTCCTTGATTGCGTTATACTTGTAGCTGGATATTCAGTTGATGATCCGGGCGGGGTTCGATGCCCGGTCCTGCCGGGAGAAGACCGAACCGATCCAAGGAGGTTGTCAAGGCTTATTTGAAGTTTTATATTGCCATTAGTAACTTAAATTTTTCGGCATTGAGGTCTATGATAACTTCTGTCAGTTGCCATGCTTCTCGCCATTCAAACTGACCAAAACAATCGATTTTCTTGCTGCTTTGGCAAGTAGTGACGCTCTTAACAATATAATTCTCGAAAATTATAAATGTACCAAGAGTTGTTTTTGAATTAACCGTGAAGTTAGTTTTGCTAATAATTGAATATTTAGGTACAAATTTTCATACCCACTAGCGTCAAGAAAACTTAGGTTCTTATAACTATTCCCCTCTAGTGTATTTCTGTCTCATTAGAACATACCGCCAGGATATGGAGTGTTGGAAGTGCGCCGTTGAATTGTTCTCTCGTCACGTTTTGGCTTCACATCAAACGAAGCGTGTGTCTGTATCTATGTAGGTACCGACCACAAAGGCGGTGTGCCCATATCATCCCTATGACTTCACATAGGCTATCGGTGTTTGCGGTGCATCATCACCATCATGATCCTATGATCGGTCATGTCATGTTGGATGGGTGATGGTTTAAAATTAAACATAGACGGCACGTTGCCGTTCAGCATGGTCCCGACCACGGAACGCGACGCAACGCGAAGGTGACACATAAAATAATGCTTTGTAAAGATGCCGTCACCTTTGAACCTGCGGTACGATCTAAATATCGCGCGTGATACACAAGGACGGTGTTATAAATATTCAAAGTTTAATTATGTTCCTGAAGGGTTATGCTAATTTTTAAAAGACCCATCCTTACTTCCGATATCCGTTCCGGCACCGTGCACGAACAACGTGCTTCCGGGCACACATAGTCACACGCATTTAAAGCGCGATCACAACGACTTACTTGCGAGGGTCGGCGGACCCCAGCCATAATACAAATGAACGTTTCTGTTGGGTTCAATTAAAAACGAAAAAACCTACAGACAAGGACCTTACACCAACATCGCCCGAAGCTTCCTGATTGAGCATTGTGCTCAAAACGGGGGCGCGAACAGTTTGTGGGTGTCGTAGCGTGGAATAATAAATTCAAAATCCTTAAAAATAAAACGTAAACTAACCAACTATGCCGCCGGCGAAAGGATTACTAAGCCGAGCGAGCTTAAGAAGAAATTATCACTTCCCCGCTTCCCCGTGTTTGGCCGTTTATTTTCACATTTTCACGTTCAATTTTTCACGTTACCCTGTGACGGTTGTTTATGAGCCTTCTTATCGGAGCCTCTTTATCGATCGGTCATCGAGGCCGGGCCAGTCGACATTTGCCCTATTCTTTGCACCCTTTTGGTCGTTGGAAAAAGGAAGCAGAAAGTTTCAGCGCTTCCTGCGGTTCAATTTCGGTCCCTTTTTTTTTCAAACCCATTTAAGCATTAATTTCCAGAGCCCAAAGGAACGTAAACAAAGCAGAGGGCGTACCGGGACAAAAAAAAAGGTGCAAGGATCAAAACGAAACCATTCGATCGAGGGTGGCTCGAATTCGGACGGAGGTCATCGGATATATATTTTGGTTTTATTTGTATGCACTTTAACGGCCTTCTGCTCCGGGGTACTTCCCGAACTTCGGAAGTTTGAGGTGTTTTATTTTCGATGCGGCTGTATCGGCGGGGACGTGTGATAAATGTGGTCACGGGTGAGCACGGGCCCGAAGATGCGTCAGCCTGAATGCAAAACAACACCATCGATCAAACCAAACCGGGAATCGGTTTTCGATCTCCTATTACGTGCCGGGTGCGTGTGTGTCACCACCGCTGTCAAGCACGTCAACGACCGGCCGGGAATGTATAAGAAAAACGCGCGATCTACGCGATCAATTAAGCACCCGGGAGGAAGAACGCGTGAGTGAGCGCGTGGATAGCGCTTTTTTCTATAATCATCAGCAAAACGGCATCACTCGGGAGGGCCGTGATCGGTCGGCCTGTCGATGCGGTGGATCCTATTTACATCGAATTGAAAAATATCAAAAACCGATCAACATTCCCGGTGTATAGTGTGCGTTATTTTTATCCGTGTGCTCGTGCGCGCTGCTCGACCAGGATGCACCACTAAACAGGGCGACCGAGTGCATTTAATTTGTCATTCGATCGTACATTGTACCGATGAGGGAGAGCGAGAGAGAGAGTGAGTGGACCTCTTGCCTTCCGTGTGTTGCGGGGAGGGGAATGGTGCGCTGGGGGGAAAATATGCGTTTAAGGCGTATCGTGAACCATGTTGTCTGAAATTTCTTTATTTTCTTTCCTCGTTGTACCGATCCAAAAGCAATGCAAAGCAATTTTTTTGTTTGGTTCCTACCTTATTGCAACTCACAGCCAAAGTAATCCGGTAGTGCACGCGGAACGAGGTTGAGGTGGTGGTACCGAAGGGGATCCATTACAGCGCCAACATTAATTCGTGATCAATCGTATGTGTATGTGTGTGGCTCATTGTCGCCGACCGGGTAACATAGGCGACACCGGTGAAGACGTTTTTCATCGCACATTCGGATGCAATTAATGAGCATCGGCAGCTACACTGGTTGCGTTCGATGGAAGAAGCTAGAATCACGATCCTCGAGAATGAGCATGGGATGCAGTGCCTTACAACCACGACAATTATATTTCGTTTTATTTGTATGTTTTTGTGCAGAAATTTTTGGTTTTAATTTTGCTCATTTTCGATCACTAACTGAAAGTATTATTAATTAGTTTTATTTACTGTTTTGGTAATCAACCTATTAAAATAATTTGAGAATACAACTCTGAGAATATCGCGACGGACAAAGTTAAGACCTTTATATTCCCAGTACCGCCATAAATGCCTCTGAGGCATCGACTCTATCCGAAATACCATCACCAGACTCCAGTGGGCTGGTCATGCCATGAAAATGATACCGGATGATCTAGACCGTAAAGACTTTGTAGGCCGTCCTCATTAACAGCGGAGGTATGGTAGGCCCAAATTGATATGTATTGACGGCGTTGATGCATTCTTCAGAAAGGGCGGGATATTGGGCTTGGTAGATGATGCCGCTAGACAGTGACAGACTGTTGCACATTGTTCAACAAGTACTGCAATTCGTTGAGTTTTCTCTCTGTGACAATTTAAGAATTCCAGACTACAACAACGAAATTCTGATCTTATGAGCCCAAGAGCGACTCAATATAATTTGTGATTCGCTCCCTGCAAGAGAAGCGAATTCTAATAACGTATTCTATGGATCGATCAAAACAAAGTGGCAGACGGATGACGCTTTCAGTCTAGGCTGTAAGGAAGGTAAGCTAGAATTACATATTTAAAAGGTTTTGACCAGAGTAGAAATATGTGGACTACTGTCTACTTTTTTACTGTGTTCGTTTTTGCTTCAGTTGTTTGATTACTCGGAAGCGGTTCGGAGTATACAACATGTTTCTGATCCCACCAAATGATGGGATCATCTTCCTGTTGCATTCTGCGAGTTTTTTCGCGTATAAGATGATTAGTTTAGGACACACGTTTGAAAAGCTTGAAGTACCATACGAGTTACGAGTTAAATGTGACACATGAGTCCAAATATCCATTCCCGTGATGTACGTAGTGCACGTTCAATTACTGATAATGGGAGTCTATAACGATTTAAGCATAAAAATATGGAATTTTTAAAGCCACCTTTTGTTAAACAGTCGATAAGTTTCAACAGTTCAAACAGATAAACTTATCTCGAAACGTTCTACATGCCATTGTGACAGTTAGTTCGCTTAGTGCGTCACAAACTTGCATGCGTTAAAATTCTAAGGAACTGCTACAGAAGCCTAAATGTCAGTGTTAAATGCACTTCAAGGCAATAAAAACTATGTTATAGTTAGACATTCTTTCTTAAAAATCTTTTGTCTACAGTTCTGGAGTATCGGTGACCTTGTTAAAGAAGCTCTACAAAAACTAAAATTGTGTTTAAAAATTACTTAATTAAATGATTTCTTTCTTTTGTTCTATTCCTGGGACTAGACTCCGATCAATAAAGCACCACTCCACATAAAGAAGCATTTATGTTTCCCCTTTTTAGTTTTTGGTCGGTTCCCATCGGTTTGTTTTTCAACATTTTCGGCGTCACATAGAACATGCATCACGTTTCGATGTTCGAATTTATGTTCCTGCACACCGGTTCCATACCAACTAGAGAAAAATTATAAGAAACACCTCTATACCCACCGTTGCCGCGGGAAATATGTTTTATGAGAATGTACGTGGTTGTGCGTGGCGTTCTGTTTGTGGGCCGCGTTTGAAGTTTTTTTTCCCCCAACCGTTTGTTTGAAGCTCCCGCACGAGACTCATAAAACTGGCACCGAGTCTCATGCATATCGCATTTTTTGGTTTAATTTTTATGACTACATTCACACGATCAGACATGACGGGGTGTGCGTGTGTGTGTGTTATTGAGTGTGAGAGGTCTCCGTTCAAATTCCCATTTCAATATCTTCTGATCATTGCGCGGGTGTGCTCGCGGTTAAAAGAGATATCAATTTAATTAATCATAACAGTTGGCATGAGCTTCAGGGGTCTGGTTTTTGACCAAAAGCTAGGGCTTTTAATGTACGCAGAAGCGCAGAGAGGGAAACCCCATTTTCACCTGCTCAACAAACCGGTGGAACAGAAACTCCGGTTAGCCACGGGCGACAGTCTAAGGAACCAACCTGGTGTGTGATAAATTTGAGGGTGTTAAATATTAATAATTGCTGCACAAAGACATCAAATCCTCTCGGGGGCAAAGGTGGGCAGCGAATGCATCGACGCACCCGGCTGGCGTCACACAAATGCTTTGTTATGGTAATTTCTTGCCATGTGCGTTTGAAGCCCCGGCCACCGCTTTTGGTCGGTGGGGTACTTTATTAGGGTGGATCCTACTTCGGTTTTTGTGTTTTTGTTTTGGGGTAAATGAAAAAGGGCAAGATTAAACGGTGTTTATTTTTCACCGGCTTGTTTGGTTGATTCTTAACTGTTGTGGTGGAATTGTATTTGGGTATTGTTTGTTATTCTGGGCAATTATTACGACTATGTTGGATGAGGTTTTAAATGGATGCAATTAAGTTGAATATCGAGAAAAAGATGGTAAAAAAATATATTTGTGAGTGGTGCGAACACTTTGTATCAAGACTAAAACAATCGATCATAAACTTTACTATTTGCTTGTAATAATAAATTAAGTTCTTAGTTTTGGGTGTCGATTTCAGTTTAAAAATCATCGATTGATTAGAATAATTTTATTAGAGAAACTTACAAAGTATCAGAACAATCTTCTTTTAGAAGATCTTAAAGATCTCTTAAAACTACCAGATGCACTTTAATCTTTATTATGAGCTAATAGTATGCGTTTTATTATTATAAATAGGTATATGCTAATATGACACCTTTTCAATCATTTTAAATATAAAATAAAGACGATAAATTGGTCTACAATACTTCATCTTTGGCACAATGTCTGCAGGACACCAATTTTTTTATTAAAGAAACTACTTTAACTATCACAAGCACCAAAGATCAAAGGATGCTCTCAGTGTTGGATTATGCCCTTTGAAGTCCCTAGAAGAATGAAAGATGAGGGCCCTTAAGTCCGTCGACAGACCCAAAAACAGAGGCCAAGCGGAGATATCGTGCTCATGATGTCCGTATACAAAGCCTCCTTATGATTTTCGATGCTCGTAGCTCCCAGGACTCCAAGACTCGCTACAGGTTTGATCCATCTTTGTGGATATCTACGGGATTCTTGAAAGCTCGAGGCCTTCAACATCTGCTTAGTTTGCTTGTACTATGTATGATCCGCCACTGGATGCTCTAGTGTCTTCCTTCAGTAGTCTATAACGCTGATATAAAGCCCATCAAAATCTGTTGCGATCTGTTAAGTGAAAAAGCAATCAAAAGTATTAATAGCATACAAAACTTCATGCCAAGCTAAAGAAATATAATGGAAAACATCACTCTACCCTAGCAAGACACTAGAGCAACAAATACGAAATTCTGGCTTCATAAATAGAAGTACAAATCATTCTGAAAATAGTTAGAGATTTCGCTCGCTTTATGCAACTAGACATCGCGCTTCAAATTCTTCAGGATAAGTATCTTGATTATAAGAAACTGTAGTGGATGTTTTGAAAATCAGTTCATATCAACATGTACAAAGGTACGTGAGAAAGTCAGAAGGTGACTGTCATGTAGGAGAAAAATGAGAGGCGTTGAAAACGAGTGATTGCACGTGATAAACGAAGAGTAAAAACGATATAAAAATAATACGTTTCTTAAATGCGAAAGTTAAATTTAAATTAAACTAGACAATAGATCCGATATGGATTATTTCTTCTATATTCAAGGATATGTAGAAGTTATCACAATTAAAATTGACAAATTATTACCCATACCCTATGCTTAGTTTAATCGTCTCACCAGCCTACCGATCATGTCTCCGAAATAAAAGTTTCCATAGCGTTTACACGACTCAAAACCATTCTTACCACACTAAGCAAGGATTAACCGATGGCTTAATGCAGCATTATTAGGTCTTATCCTTACCTCCAGGCTTCTCCGCTCAACACCCGGCTACCGTTTTTATACAGAACAGATCGTCTCAAAAGACCTCAAACTGTTGGTCAGTGGCAAATTAGGTTATGATCTACATACTGTCAAAAAATCCCATTCTTCGGTTTGGTCCCATTTTTTCGGCTAAGCCGCTCCGGCCTGGTCCGTTTGTGTATTGTGTGTCGTTAATTAGCAGAAATATTGTCGTGCTCATAATATTTATGAAACCAATCGCTCTTAAGCCGCTTTCTTTGCCGATCGGCTAATTTCCTATTTGCTCTTTGTGCCTCGGAGAAGCAAAACACACACAGAAAAAACAGCCTCTCAAGAGAGTGATCAATGCAGTCCACTGCTTCAGGCTCACGTATGTCACCAATACGTACACGATCATTGCGAGGATCGCTTGCCTGTGCTTCAGGCAATGCCGGGATGCAAAAATCCTCTGCCCGGGGATTAAACAATTACCATCCTGCCATCCAGGCGATGGTTATTATTTGCTTTCCATTTTGTCACACCGCAAAGCGCTGCCGGGGTTGGATTTGTCATGTTACCTTTATAGAGATGAAAAAATAATAAACTCACCCAAAACGATTACAACTATTAATTCAAGTAATGCGCAGTCCAGCGACGCACACACACGCACGTAGGCCGTAAACAGGAGAACCGGCATTTGCGCTTTGAAGGGTGAAGAAGCGTAAGTACACAGAAGTAGCCGATGATGGCATTAAAAAATGTCATCTCCTTTTAAACAAACAACTCCGCTTCAGCTCATGTACAGGGGTTCTCCGCTTTCAATTCGGTCACGTTCCGGTTGATTTGAGGACCGCCGAGTACCGAGGAGGGGTACGCTAGTGCGAAGCAATTTTCTTCGTCCTTTCGTTCGCACGCTGATGACATATGTATTTCGGAATTGTTCGGCTACGGCCACAATTAGAACGTGTGCCCTGTAGCACTATTGGGAAGAAAAATGAACCGGAAGATTGGCTTCTTGTGACATAATTTCTTCAACCATCCTCGAACCATATCGGCGGAGAGGATTAATTTGGGTTTTTGTTCCATTGCATTGATTGTTTGAGCTGGCCGAGGAGGGTATTTTGCTGCAGCTATCGACAGCAAACTCTGCCCAAAGACGCACATTTAACCCCCGGGCGCTTCGGGAGTTGCAGAGGTTTTGCCCGAAAATCGACCGAAAGTTAGTGAACCGCGGTACGTGTGGCGTGTACGGCAATTTCTTGATGCCATGATGTCCCCTCGTGTACAGCAAGACAGCATATCCGTATCCCGTATATTGATCTCGTGCTCATCTCGTGAGGCCCTAATCGAGAGTTTCTTCCAGGGATAGGCTGTTCGGTAAACATTAAAATAAACTTAGGAAATAATCTGTCGACGACACACATCCGCTTCTGGTCCGTCTGTCCACAGCGGTTCAATTTAACGACATATGCGTACCGTCTGATCCCAACAGAAAACCGACCGCCGGAAACTAACGGTGGGATCATTATCCAGCGCCGTAGCTCCAGAACCAAAACCACCTGAAGGGTTTTTGGGCATCTCGATTACGCGCATCATTTAACCGGGTTGTGATTTGGTCCGGGTGTGAGATCTTCTACTCTCGCCACTGATTATCTTTTTGTGGAGGTGACAGTTTTGCTTCCGCCCAACCACCAAGGATGTCCTTTTTTAACCTTTCCTCGGTCGCTCGGTTTCCTCGGTTTGGGCACCGTAAAAGATCATTCATATCAGCTCATCCATCGAATCGCTTTTTAACGCTCGGTAGAATTTGGCTCGTCCCAAGATGCCTTTACCTTTTTTTCCCTGCTTGCTCGTCTTTTGCACCATCAGCTCCAAGAATACTTAAAAAACAGGTCCACTGGAACTGGAGCACATTTTTCCAAGAAATCGTCACCATGCGTTGGACGAGCTCAGGAAAAAGGGAATTCCGCACCGTGAACGAAACGAAATCGAAAGCCTTCCCGAAGGCACAAAACCGGCATACCGGTCCGGCGGGAAGTTATTGGCGGGTCCGATCGGTACATTCTTCATAAATCATTTCCAATTAATTTGTCCCCACCGAAAAGCTTTAGCTTCTAATCATACGCTCCTCCGTCCGGAACATTTATTGAATGATTATCCCATCAAATGGCGCTTTCCCCCATATGTTTCGCGAAATGTTTAAAAAACAGCACCCTGATTGATTGGGCGCATTCATTGAGTAAAGCACGTCCGGAATTCATATGCCGCCCGTGGGCGCGCTGGCTCCAAAACTGCAGGGATGCTATCGTTTTTCGCAAAATGTTTGTCCATCGGGCTTCATAATGTGGAAGCTTCGATATTTCTGTGCGGTTCATTTCATGTCATTCCGGGGAAAAATGTTTTTCTCTCGTTGCACCTCTTGACATCAGGAACATTATTCAGGGGGGGGGGGGCGCGCCATCAAAACAAAAACTGGACATTCTGGACGAGAGAGTTTTTGGTGCCACGATAGCTCCCGTACGTCATAATTGACGAATATGATGAGCACGGCGTGGATGTTAGCATCCAACCAGTTCCTGGAACTGACCCGTGGACCAGCAGTTTTAGAATCCATCGTGTGCACCCATCGTCCCGGGCCAGTGTTCCGATGGTTTTGGTCTGATTGATTGGATGGCAACTGTGTGGTACCGACGACAAGGCGACATCCTGTGGCGGCGCCAACACAAGTCGAGTCCGGGCATCGGTCAAGTGATTTCTGGTTGGGAAAATATGACATCACAGCATGACACGACGTCCCCGTTTCTAGCATCCCTTCTGCAGAGCTTCGGACAGGCGGGGCGAAGATCTCCCATTGATTATTATGGGAATGACAATCAAAATGCTTATGGTTTTTGCTTCGGTGGAATCCGTTCATGAATCGGATCATGACACAAACGACTAACTACGCGCCGGACCTACAACGACTTCGCCCATGTCATGCCATCGCCGTGCTGTCCGAGGCCACCAGCCGTGTGGCGATGGGCGGTATGAGCCGATGTGTCCGCACCGACTCCCATCTCAGTTTGGCATGCGTGCATGCACCGCTGATGAATGCAATTTTCGTTGAGCCGTACGACCCCCGAAGTGTAGACGGGATCGGTCCAGTTTTTGTTCGCATTGGCATCGCTCGCCTTGATGGATGGATAATATTTCGCAATCACAACAGCAACAAAAACCGGTACTGCGGTACTGGACGGCGGTGCATCCCGAATGGTAGGACATTAATTAAAAACGATTTCTGAAAGCGAGGTTTGTTGGAGAAAATACGGGTGGCAATACTTGTTGTTTATTGTCCAGGTACTTAGACCGCGGCTTATTAGGCTTCGATTTCGGGACCACAGCTTCCACGCTAGCAGCAATAATCAGAATCTTGGAGGAAGATTTCGTTTGAAGATTCGCTGCCTCGCGTGTGCCATAAGCGCTGGCAGCCAACCCCCAAAACAAATGAACCCAATTTCCCCAACGCTCATACCCAATTTGCCATCCGTTCCGTTGTCGCTGTCAACTTCAAGCACAGCTCCGATCGCTCTTGCTCCCAACATTCTTGCCTCGAGTTCTACAAAAAAAGAGAAGAAGAAGAGAGAGCTTCAAGAGAAATGGGAAAAATGTCTGAAAAATTCCCTTCTCGGTGGAGTCATCCCGCGAGACGTTTCGCTGCCTGTGCCGTTCCTGTGGTGTAGAGCAAAACGCGTCGGGGACAGATTTTTCATCGTCCCCTAAATTATTCATCTTCCTCGTACTGTCTGCGCATTGTCGGTGTTGAGCACGGCAAGTAGCAAATTTTGCTACTTCGTTGATGAATGCTCGACATAATCATAAGCAATAGCCCGCCGGTTTTGCGACGACGCCGCCACAGACGCAACCGAGAGTCACAGCCCCGAGGGCATCGAGGGTATTGTTCGTTCGGTGCATTATAAATATAAAATCTGATTATTTGCCACCCCGGACGGGATGCGCCGTGGATGAGTTTTTCGGAAGCCGAAACGGAACGCCATTGTTTATGGTTTGCGGTGCGTGCATGTGCATGATGTACATGGTCGGGTCACGCGGTACGGTGCGCACTCCGGAATGAAGAATAATGCATAATGTCGGGTGAGGGCATTTGACAATTTTTGGTGCATCTATTAATACCTGGCAGAAGGGAACTGCATGGCGTACCACGGTGCAGATTAAGCGTGCAGCCGTTGCGCCTAGACAATGCAATTTGGTGTTTCACATTCGCGGCTACATCTCGACAATCAAAACTACCTTTTTTTCGTTCCCGGTTGCCTATTTTATTTGACCGATCATGTCAGACCTCCCAAGGCAAACCATCACCCCTCGAGAACCTCGCGCAGGAACAAAAACAAACAACCTGTGTATATTAATTGTCACATTAGATCATATCTGCACGCCATGCCGGACAAATTTGTACGGTTTAATGCAGCATAAATATGTACAACTTGTCCACACGTCCGCACACCAACGATTCACCATTTCACTCCGCCGAGAGCGCACCAACAACACCCATCTGCGAGAGAAAGAAAGCAAAAGACGATAAGCGACGTTACTTGAGGGCTTGTAAATTGGGTAAAGCCGTGGTGGCATGTAAAGCCCGTAGCCCCGGCAGCTACCAGTTTCGTGTGCATTAACTGTGCAGCGCAGGTTGTGTCTTGGTCGTTTCGTTTTCCATTCCTTTCCGGTTCCATCTGCGCACACCCCTTTGGACAATTGCACAAGCGAAAGAAGATTAGCGCAAGATATGGGTTATGCGCCCGAGCGCCAGCGGTCCGTGTGACACCAGGACGCAATGCAGCTGCAAACAGGCAGAACAGAAGAAGGTTAAAAAAAAAAACTATATTGCATACAAATTCAGTTCCTGGTGGCCACCACCAACGCCACCGTGTGCACGTACGGGCACGGTCGAAGGAAAACTTATTATGCTGCCTGCACATTCCCATACCTCATATATACGTACATCCGTGCAGCATGATGGAGCCTTTTGTTGTGGGTCTTCTTTCTTTTTGGGGCAGTCCTTCCTTTGCAAGGAGTCGATTATGTGTGCCTGAGCAAAACGCGGGAGATACAATTCTCGAAATAATAAAACTAATAATACGCTTACTGACGATTGTACGTAGACTTCGGCGGGGAGAGGACATTCGCTTCTGGTCCGCTGCTGATAAATCAAACAACAGCATTGAACGGGGCGCGACGATGTAAGGGAATGGTTTATGTTGTATGCCATTTTTGTACAGTTACAGTGCGCAATTGTAGGAAGTATGGTACCGGCGGGTTGCGATTGCATCGCGACAGCAAAACGGTCGTTGGCCGTTTTGCGCGCGTATTGAGATGTTTGCTCTTTGTTATGGTGGTTGGCACACGAGCTGAATCAATTCGGTCGAATCAATTTCGCGGAATAATGCTGTCCCTTAACGAGCGTTATTACATCTCCATCGGCGGTGCGGTTTGGCTGGGGTTGCGCTCTGGCATGTTCGCCTGACAATATTGGAGCAGCTTAGGGGTTTATTGGGACAAGATGTTGACGCATTAACATAGATTTGGAAAGTTTGATTTGGATAAGACTTTCAAAATAATAATGCAAAACAGGTTAACCATAATCTTAATTAGAGTTAGTCGAGGCTCTTCTGTAGAACGTAACTAGACTCATCGATCTAGATAGTCAGTCCTAGAAAGTCAGCCAACCAGATGTATTACTTCTTCTTCTTCTTCCTTGGCACTACAACCTCGTGAGGTCTTGGCCTGCCAGCTATTGCTAGCTTTCTGTGACTAGATTTTACCCGTAGCCGTAGCTGGATAGTCAGACCTGCGTCAGATGTGTTACAACCTAAGAAAATTTCTTCACTCAAGGCACTTGTCGCGACTGACGACCCTGGATACTCACATACGCCTCTGGGACATGATCTCTGTCCAAAACTAACGAAACCCTCTTTGCAACGTTCAACAGGATTTTTGGCCCCGTATGTGTCACAAGACAATGGAGTCTACGAGCTGTACGATGAGCTCACCATCGAGCAGCGAGTTAGACTCGCCCGACTCTGATGGATTGGTCATGTCTTGAGAATGGCACCGGATGACCCAGCCTGTAAAATCATAATAGGACGTCCACATCGACAGTGGAGACGTCGACAGTGGAGGTGTAGTGCGTCTGACAGAACAGCTAGGATATTGAATTGGTAGAAGACAGCGCTAGACAGTATTGAGTTTGATTGATTTGTCAAGAAGTCTTCTAGAATAAGTCTATTTCCAAGTCATTTTTCCATCAAGCAGCTTCGTCGCTGAAGTCGTGGAAGGTTTGTGATATTTTAAAACTATTCCGAATCCTAATTAGATGGCGTACTTTGTGGTAGTAATAACTAAGCGCCTGGGTCAAAATTTAGGGAATCTACGTTAGCGACAGACCTAGAGTTTTTACGTGATAGGGAATCGGCTGTCGTGTGTTCTCCACTTGAGGGTTACAGAGAACAGAGGTGATATTTTTGGTAGATCTTGGGTAGAGTCCAGTTTCCTTAGATTACAGACTATTTTTCTTTGGATTATAGACAGTAAGGTTCTAGGGTTTTATAGACGATTTTTGAGAGCATTCTATGGGTGAATCGAGCTCTGAGATGTTACTCGCAAAGTCACATTTTTTGTAAATATCTGCACGTGTTAGTGGATGATGTAATTTGTCTTGGTCGTTGAGTAAGACACACTGTATTAATATCCACAAATTAGCTACAAATAGCTCCTTACATATAGCGTATAGAGTATCAATTGTTTAAGTTAGAAAATGCATATTAGAAAACCTGTCAGAAAGTTCTCGCTAGTCGATTATCACAACATTCCTTTGTAAAAAGGATGAGCTACATTTTTAAACACAAAAGAGTAGATCTTCATGATGACTATTCGCTGGTGAGCTCAGTTAGACCACTCGTTGTTTGTTAGGAAGCGTTTCAGGCCTCTGTGTTTGTCTCTAGAAGAGAATTCCAGATTTCTGAAGGTTGTGAAGTGTACATATCGTCAGAGATCGTATTGCTTCAAATCAAATTAAAGCTGTTGAAAAACCGAAGAAAAAGTGTCTAAATTCTAAAACATTAGTAATAAAAATTATCATAAAACATATCTCTTCGATTTCAATTCCCTGTAGATCACATTGTACTGATCTATGGCATTGGACATGAAACAGTGTCCTCCAATTAATCCTCATAGATATGGAAATGCGAGCTGTACCAGTGAATATTATTAACAAACATGACGGGGAACAGGATTATCATAGAATGAATTTCATTGTACAATAAACAAGCAACCCGAAAAAGTAATTCCTAATGCAACCTTCGAAGGAGAAACATCAAAAGAAAACTCGCTGCTAAATATTCAAATGAACCGCGGCATCAACAATGTTTGCATGCTTCCGAAACAGTATTCGCTTACCCCGGGGGGGACGTTGTATCGAGCATCCGCTGTTTTGTTTGTTTTGGCACATTTGATGCTCGATCCATTCCCGCGAAAGCTACACACTTATCAGAACCGTTTCAAGAATGCGTGTCATCTTCCGAGCCGACGGAAACATTGACCACCGTGCCGTGCCCAGGGCGTTCGGGTTTCTCACCAGCCGCATAAAGCATAAAAATCCCACACGCCCCGCAGCCAAAATGCAAAGGTGGCATCCGTTGGCATTCTGTCACTCTTCTCACGCCTCGCATACAAAACCGTGGGCCGCTCCGACCGTAATGATGTGTGCTGGATGCCGTCCAGTGGGCAATAAAACAAACCCGGTCGGAACGCTCACATCCCGAAACAACACAAGGAAATTCTGTCCACCACCGCGAGCCTGGTTTAAATAATGCGCTTCCTATAAAAATGTGACAACAGCTCTATCTCACTTGAGGCATTTGGAAAGCTTCGAAATACGTCCGAGAGCGCGTTTATTGAATTTCATAAAGGCATGCCGATTCCGGCATATATTACCACCTCGTTTTCGGTCGCATCATCGAAGGCGGGGAAGAGGGAAGGTAAGGTAAGGTAAGGAGGGTCAGAAATTATACGTTTATAATTTCCTCATTATATATTCAGTTTTGCTCTCTATCGTACGCGAGCGCGCGCTGGCACGCTCTAGCTTCTCTTTCTCGGGTTCCCATCTCGTGTAAGGTCTCATGGATTTTGGTTCGAAAGGCCATTTCGGAATATTGTTTTAAGCCGCCGTTGGGGTGGCCAATTTCGAGGGTCCGAAAGGGTACGGCAGAATAAGAAAAGTCAATCGGTTTTCGGACGACCAATTAAAGCGGGAAGATCATCGCCGAGACTTACCGAGCGATCCTTTCTGAATCCGCTGCTGATTTGCTTTCTGACGTTTTGAACCAAATATTAGTGCTGTGGGATTTGTTTCTTGGCCCGGCGGAAGAAGAAGAAAACACCGAAACATTTGAATAAATTTTTAAAAACGCTCATTAATAAACGCAGCCCAGCCTGCGGGGAATGGTGGCCGCTCATCAATTCATCCCGATACTCCCGCGTCCGAATCCGATATCCGAATCCGATCTCCGTTCTCCAATCCTTCGGCGTGGCAGAGTGCCGGCGTGATGACGCGTGAATGGTTTATGCTTATATTTATTCTGTTGGCTTGCTTTTACGCTTTATTTTTTCCCCGTGTTTTCCTTCGATTGAAGATGCGGATCGTTCGCCCCGTCGTACGCTGCCTTTAAAGGTGAGAATTGAGGTTCCGCGCCCCGGCTGGATGGTGTATTAAATTCGTTAATAATCTGAAACGGTCAACCGGCGTACGTTGGGGCGTATCGGGGCCGGAAGGCATCATATGAGTAATGCCGGAGGGGGCTATTAGTATTCTAGATAAAGAATTTTTACTGAACGTTCGGGAAATATGGGACATTTTGAAATCGTCCAATTATTCGATTCAGTGACCGACTTTGAAGATCTTGGAAGTTATTTGTTCTTTTGACTATTCTACTTAGTAATAATAAATAAAGGAACATAGGTAACCTTTCTAAACGCGACTAATCAGATAAGAAATACAATCGGATTAGAGACCTAACAAACCATTAATCAATATATGACGCTTGGATCTCTGAAAGATATAGAAGTCGCATGTAACTTTTAACCAGAGACAATAATTTCCTTGAAATTATTTCACAGAAAACTTAAGTGTTCATCAGGCTACACAGTTAAGGTCTTCTTACTTCACTTCCATCACCTTAAGAGGTCTTGGTCTTAGATAGATCACACAGTCCAATGTACGGAGAGACTTTACAGATAGGATTAGATACCGATCCTTTAGTATTCCTACACTATTTCACAATTAGATCAATGAGCTTCTGGTTGAGGTCATAGTTGGTTTTTATTAAATTTACGATAGAGATTGCATATTATTGCACAATTCCTGTTACACTAAATAACCTAGAATGTTTTGGTTCAGATACAAGAAAGCCTTATGTTCTAGAAGAGAGTTTCATATATAAGAGACTGCGAATGCAAATGAGATTCCACACTATTGATATAGTTAGTCAAATCTTGAATGATACTGAAAGAAATTGAGAGTAATTTAAGACATTAAGTTTCATTTCAGATCATAAGTTATATTCAATATGTATGAGGTTATATTATTTAATCTAGAGCTCAAAATGCTCTGGAAACGTATCAGAAAAGATCACAATAATGTAGAGTCTGAACACGGATGGAACAAACGGACAATAAGAATACGGGTGTAATTATGTACAGATAGGTGATCGAAACATTGAAGTCGTGTAAAACTTCACCTATCTGGGGTAAAAGTCTGCAAAATAACGCAGATGTTGAGATGCGCAGAGGGACTAACCGGGCATATTACAGTCTGAATAGGGACGTATAATAAGATAAGCAAACCAAGCAGATGTTTGGAGCCCCGAACTTTCAGGTGGTCGACAGAGATTCGTATTAGGTGGCTTTGCGGTTCTGCGAGCCGAGAACATTTACAGGGATCCGAATTCCATAAGGATGCCTCATACAAGCATTTCATGAGTATGTGATATCTCTCACAGTACCAGGGCCAACTCTGTCAACCGATCCTATGTGTCAGGGTCCAATAACTGCCAGCCGGATCAGAACAACTACTCCAACTGTATAGAACCTTTATAGTCCTAGTACAAACATCTAAGACTCTGAACCTCTGAGATATAGGCTCTGCCCAAAATTGACCAAACCCAATCAGCCGAGTTCAAGAGTGATCTCACGACCCAATCCATAAAGTCCTTTTAGACTGTCTTCATGGACAGAGGAAGACCGGTACGCTTAAACTGAGTTGGAGTGATGCCGTTGATGTGTCCGGCAGAACGGTCAGGATATTCGACTAGTAGACGACGGCGCCAGACCATAACCAGGGCAATGTCGCGAAGCGTAGATTTGGTGTAAGTCAAAATGTCAACTTAAAATTGCCATTTTATTCAAACAGTTTATTATTAGTAGCTCCGAGTTTACGCTTAGAGCACTGTCGGCTCGTTTTGCGAAATGTTGCTCTTGATTTAAGCACGCAATCATTTTAACCAAAAATTTTAACTCGAGTATCATTACTTACTAGCGCACACTCTTCCACGATCACCTTACAATGGAAAGTCATTAACAGCGCTTTAAGAAACATTATTCACTCTCTACCACACCATCCATCCTAACAGTATCGATTGCAGCACCTTATGGAATTGCCTCCGGGGTGATTCTTCTTCTCGTGGGCCCAAAGGAACTAAAGGAACGCACACGGTTGTCGCTCGAACGGCGGTGAAATGTTTGTTTTCTTCCCGTCTCGCTTCACATCGTTTGTCTCGGTGGTAAAGGTGATACACCGTTTGTGGTTATATATTCCCAAATCTTACACTAATCTGACCCGTGTCCGCTCGCCGTACCCTTCCCCGGGAAGCTCATTTTGAGTGGTTGGAATGGTTTATAAAATATTTTTATTAATATTTTTGTCGTAGCTGGTCCCCATCCCCGGGCACGGCTATACGCTCACGATCACGTGGTAATGAGGGAAGCAGCGAACCGAACTGAGCGGACCGAACCGAACCAAGCGAACCACTTTATGGAACCGAGCCGTTTTCGGGATTATTTATGCATATTCAACGAGGTTATAATTTAATTTAACTCTTTTATCGTCCGTTTTTTGTGTGTGTTGTCTTTTCCCTCCCATAAAGGCTTCTCGTGTGTACCTATGGCGGGCCTTGAAACAAAGAGGGGAAAAAAAAGCAAACGTACCCCTTGGGTGGTGATTTTTGATGAGAGGAAGCTGTGGAGCGATAGAGCCATAGATAAAGTGGCCAGCTCGCCAGGGAAGACTCTCGATCTTCGTAGTCGTCGCTTCGTCTAGGGCATCACAAACTCCCGCTGGTGTGGCAGTTGTGGTGGAGCAGAAATGGGAGCAAACGGCCATCGAGAAATGAAGAAAACAAACACATGTTAGGAAGGATAGTTTATGATGGTTTGTTAATCGTAAGATAAGGCAGAGAGCATAACGAAAGAAAAAACACAAACAGGTAACAAAAACCGGCCTGTAAAGAACCGAAGCTGGAGAATCACCTATCGTGGTCGTATTTTGAACCATCACGAGGCACCCCTGTCATCGAGCATCGAGCAACGCGATGACATAGGAAGAAATAAAAACAAATGTGCGCCCAAGAGGAACAGGTGACTGCGGAAGCGCAAGCAGGGGGATTCTTGGAAAAAATGTGTCCCCTCGGCTGGATGCATCGCAATGCGGCAAAGTGTCGGCTAATGGGAGTTTTTTTTTCGTTCGTTCGGTAGATAGCTGCAGTTGCAGTTGCAGACCCAAAAAATGTCGATCAGCACGAAAACATCCTGAATATGTCGCCCAAAACAAACCAACTAAAACAAACAAAAAAAACCCGAAACCCCGGCATGCCACATCATCGATGATCGTTTTCAGGGGTCTGCTCCATCCTGGTTCTTCATGCGCAAAAGGGTAAAGCACCTTTTTCCTTAAGTGGTGTGTTGAGAAAACGAATCGAACAAAAACAACGGGCCGATGAAGAAGACGAAATCTGGAAGGAAACATTTTTATCCCCCATTGTGCGAATGCCGCAACCGTTTGTCCGGGAGCTGCGCCGGTTACGGCGGCAACACATAACGCAACCACAGAACAACGCAACCTGAAAAAGCATAAAAAGCGCCCACGAGCAGTCCTCCGAAAAACGCGGGGCGGCGCGATTGGAACTCGGTAGCCCGGTTCGCGCAGTGGGAGATTAGTCTTAATCGGGCCGTTATTATCAAACATATTTTATCTCCATACATGCCATCCATATACACACACAGACCCGCGGACCCCCGTATCATCATCTCTGCGGCTTCGACTTCGGCCGGCTATCGTACTGTCGCATCGTTTTCGCAGGTAATAGATAGCCACCGATCGCACTGCGGGTGATCGAAATCTTTGCGAACTGATCGTGAAGTCGGGTGAAACAAAACCACCAAGAAGAACCTCACCATTGGAGTGGATCTTATGATGTGATGCCGGCGAACTTCGCCACGAATGGGATATTTGTCGTTATAATTTCATTATAAATATGGTTCCACCCATCGATGAGGTTGACGGTAAGTGGAGGGCGAAGGTAATGCGGTTGTTGAAAGCTGCGCCGTTATTAATCGATCGGGAGCTGTTGCAAGCGAAATGCTCTTTGCAACGGTACGGTCAAATATGGGAAGCAAAAATGCAGAACATCATTTTGCATCCGAGTTTGGTGCCAGTTTGTGTGGGTTTTACTGGCGTTCTTGGAGTACAGAAAATGGAATCATGGAAGGACGGAAAGTGAAGCGAAATCGATCATTTAACATGGGAAACACATCTTTTATCTGTAGTACGATCTGCGATTATAAGGAAGGAAAAATAAGCACTACTTTGAGCACTACTCGTTGAGTGACCTCTTAGATGAGCTTTTCTGAGCTTTGCTACTCTCTTATTACTTACTTCTCTTAGGTTCTGCCTTTGTCATCTTTGGCGCTACAATCTGTAAATTGATTGGTCGGAAATTTCTGACTTTAATACGACTTTACTTTACCTGTAGCTGGATAGTCAGTTCTGCATACAGGAAGCGGTTCGAGTGGGATTCGATACCGTCACTATAGTCCAGTCCAAGTGGAGACAAGCGCCAGAACTGCTCCTTCCACCGGACTGCACTTACAAAGTTACGGTAGCTCAAAACAAACAAATAATAAAGTCTGATTTGAGTAAATAAAAGATCATTTTTTACATGTTTATGATCAATATGTTTAGTCTCCAAATCGATTTCCATCGTGCATCGTCCATTGTGCCGTAAATTAGACTCGCAAGGCTCCAATGGGCTGTTCATGTCATGAGAATGACACCGGATGACCAACATGTTAAAATCTTGCGAGGCTGTTTACTTGGAAAGAAAGGACAGGATATTGGATTGGCAGACGACGGCGCTAGACTCTGTGAGCGACAGGCAGGCTAGATTGTTGCAGCAGGCCAAGACAGCGAAACAGTTGTAGCATCTGATAAGTAAATAAGTCTGTCAGTAATTGAAAAAAAACTTACAGAAAATCTAGAACTATATTAAGAGTTGTCCCATATGTATGTACTTGTTGTCTCAGCAAGACCTTGTAGCGTACACCCGATTGGTTGTAACCAGTACACGACTAGTTGTCATAAACTAACAAGCCGAAGGCGCTATGCGCCATTGAAGAAATAGAGAATAAAATAGTCAGTAAGATTCTAACTACCAAGTGGTCAACATCATTACGCCTATCGACCGGAAACGAGAATAAGAAAGAATCCCTAAACTGGTGACCCCGACGTGATTCGAGCAGTGCAGTGCCTTGAGAAATTTTTCAACGTTTTTATTTGGATATGACTACTCCACCGACCGAATGCAAGGAAGAAAGACAGGAGATGACGGCGGCAGTTTCGCGAATGTGGTGCCCGCCGTTCGACGTAGAAGACGTAGAGACGTGGTTCGTGTGTCTCGAGGCTGCATTTTGCATGAACGCGGTTAAAATCGATAGGCACATGTTTAGCGCGGTCATCGTAGCGCTGGGTACCCAAGCCAAACACTTTCATTCCGCCATCGCGATGTGCAACTCAACGACAACGTTAAAATCGATAGGCACATGTTTAGCGCGGTCATCGTAGCGCTGGGTACCCAAGCCAAACACTTTCATTCCGCCATCGCGATGTGCAACTCAACGACAACCAGTGACAAGTACCTGATTATGAAAAAGGCGGTCATCGATCATTTTAAGCCTTCCGAAAATCAAAGGTTAACTAGTTTACTATCCGGCGTCTCACTGGGTGATCAAAAGCCGAGCCAACTGTTATCGCAGATGCGCCGAATGGGTGGCGATCGTTGTTCCGACGCGGTTCTTTCGAACATTTGGCTTCGAGCACTCACACCAACGGTTCGGTCAATTATCGCAGCGATTCCTTCAGCCTCTTTAGACGAACAAGCTACTGTAGCCGACAAGATTATGGAAGTGCCAAATGGTGAAGTGTCTGCAATTCGCACAGGATCCACGGAAAACTGTCCTTCACAGGAATCCAAAATCACCGCGTTAGAATGCAAAATTGAATCGCTTACACAGCGCCTGGATGAGGTGCTTTCAGTTCATCGACCCGGATCATATGATCGACGATCGAGACAGCGTTCGAGAACGAGAGAGACCTGGGCCCAACGCTCATCAACTCCAGCTCGCCAAAAGTCACCGCGCCGATGGATATGCTGGTTCCATTATCGCTACGGCAACAAAGCTGAGAGATGCGAGAAAGATCACCCGAGCGACCTTAATACTCAGTGTATTTTTTTCGACGAGCAGATGCCACTACGCCCAAAAAAATAGTACGTTTCTCATTGCCGCCACGATATATTCCGTCTCCCACGTCAAATTTATCTCCAGCATCCAATCACTCACTGAGCAACGCACCACATCCTAAAACACTCAGGTTCACTCACGCTCACTCATCTAATTCACCACATCTCCTCTTAGAACCCACCACTCAACAAGAGCATACACCTATAATTGCACCACGCAAAACAAGTACGCAAGAGCACACTAACACCACCTCATCACACATATGCCGCATACACATCACCGATAACGTGTCTCATCACCGATTTTTAATCGACACTGGGGCCGAAATATCCGTATTGCCGCCAAACACAAAAGAAAGACTAACACCTACACCAGCGCGAAACCTGATCGCTGCAAATGGTACAAAGATAGCCACATATGGTCAAAAAACACTACACGTGGATTTAGGTTTGCAAAGAAAATATTCATGGTCTTTCATTTTAGCTGACGTTAGTACACCTATAATCGGCGCAGATTTCCTCAAACACTTTGATTTGCTGGTTGATTCGAAGAGGAAAAGGTTGATAGACAATACGAAAAAACTGGAAATTCAAAGCACAAATGGGTGTAACAGGACCACTATTTCCACCATATGTATCACCAAACCATTCGCCTCTGTAGTCGCCACAAGGTCTCCATTTACCGTTTGATTTTTTAACCATATGCAGCGGACTAGCCCAGCTGCTTTTAGACGGTTGACAAATACCCTGCTCGGTCATATACCGAAACTCAGCTTTGGCTTCTTGTAATTTGTCTAACGGCAATCTTCTCGGCTGACAAAAGATAGGTGGGCCAGTCGTAAGTATTTGATGTTCAACTGCTTTCGTGGGCTTGTGCTGTGTGTTTAGCGTTGTTAGGTCTTTGTATCGTTCTACTATATCGGCGAATGGTTTGGTGATACATATGGTGGAAATAGTGGTCCTGTTACACCCATTTGTGCTTTGAATTTCCAGTTTTTTCGTATTGTCTATCAACCTTTTCCTCTTCGAATCAACCAGCAAATCAAAGTGTTTGAGGAAATCTGCGCCGATTATAGGTGTACTAACGTCAGCTAAAATGAAAGACCATGAATATTTTCTTTGCAAACCTAAATCCACGTGTAGTGTTTTTTGACCATATGTGGCTATCTTTGTACCATTTGCAGCGATCAGGTTTCGCGCTGGTGTAGGTGTTAGTCTTTCTTTTGTGTTTGGCGGCAATACGGATATTTCGGCCCCAGTGTCGATTAAAAATCGGTGATGAGACACGTTATCGGTGATGTGTATGCGGCATATGTGTGATGAGGTGGTGTTAGTGTGCTCTTGCGTACTTGTTTTGCGTGGTGCAATTATAGGTGTATGCTCTTGTTGAGTGGTGGGTTCTAAGAGGAGATGTGGTGAATTAGATGAGTGAGCGTGAGTGAACCTGAGTGTTTTAGGATGTGGTGCGTTGCTCAGTGAGTGATTGGATGCTGGAGAGAAATTTGACGTGGGAGACGGAATATATCGTGGCGGCAATGAGAAACGTACTATTTTTTTGGGCGTAGTGGCATCTGCTCGTCGAAAAAAATACACTGAGTATTAAGGTCGCTCGGGTGATCTTTCTCGCATCTCTCAGCTTTGTTGCCGTAGCGATAATGGAACCAGCATATCCATCGGCGCGGTGACTTTTGGCGAGCTGGAGTTGATGAGCGTTGGGCCCAGGTCTCTCTCGGTTCGTATAGATAGTGTTAGGCCATCGTTAACACCACCATACGACGGACCATACAAAGTGTTAGCAAGGAACTTAAAAACGTACACACTCGAAATGAAAGGAAAAAAAGCAACAATTTCTATAGACCGTATAAAGCCTGCCTTCATGACTGCGTCAAGTCAAACGAGCGAACCAGCTAGCATTCCACAGCCTCAGCAGGATACAGTAAAGGACAGAAAACCTATACACCAAACGCGTTACGGGAGGAATATTTTCCTTCCGCGGAAAATTTAAAGAAAGGGGGATGTGATGTAGCGTACACCCGATTGGTTGTAACCAGTACACGACTAGTTGTCATAAACTAACAAGCCGAAGGCGCTATGCGCCATTGAAGAAATAGAGAATAAAATAGTCAGTAAGATTCTAACTACCAAGTGGTCAACATCATTACGCCTATCGACCGGAAACGAGAATAAGAAAGAATCCCTAAAACCTATAATCGGGTATCTAGCTTGAGCTATAGCTGGATCATTTTTATCCTTCTAAGGTTGGGTTTCACTAATAATATTATTAGAGATCAGAGGAGTATCCCAGGGGACAGATAAATGGAGCATTCAGTATCCTTAGGTTCTATGATGCGACTCGTCTTGGGTTCACATCTTGTCCATCTCTTGCAGATATGGTTACTCAGCTATCAGAGATGCCTTTATTGTGCAGATGCATTACATCTCGAATATGAATCATGTATCAAATGACATGCAATATGATGTACGTATAGAAATAATTTACAAAGTTTTTCATTCGAAAGAGCCTATATGACTATAATCGGCCCATACGACTATTCATCCTCTACGTGTAAACTTAATCAAGACCTGAATCGAAGTTGAAGAGCCAAACAAGAGGAAAAGTATCACTAGAGCAATTCCTGCAATTTAAATTAACGATTTAATTGAGAATATGCCTTCTGATATAAAAATTGAATTGAATTATGTGTAAGGTTTATAGCCTTACCGTGGATGCCATAATTACCTCGCGAGGTTGTAGAGCCAAAGTAGAAATTATTGGTAGTGGTATCATTACTGAGGATCAGTATCACATCCTTCTATAGCAGTTCCTCAAGAGCATGATCTGGCTTACACTGGCTTTGAGATATCAATAAACGTAGTATACCAATTAATTGCTAGGCTATAGGTTTTGAGGCTATAAAGATAAATCATTTATACACTAGCTTTTATTACTTCCTGTAAATATTGCTGTAAAAGCTATAAAAACTCGCAATAAATATCCTAAAAATCATGCTTTTTAAGTGCTGTATTCATGTCTTAACTCTACACTCTTTATGGATAAAACTGGTATCAAACAACTTAAGGAATTTCACCTGAAAATCTAGTGAGTGCTCTACCAGATACATGAAAAAAACTGGCCTAGGTCATCATAGATCGCTTTGAGCAACGACAAGCCTTTATAGCAGCTTATGAGAAGTACGCATCTTGTTTATGGTTCAGATTGAATTCGCACATTCTTATGGATTATATAAAATTTATTGTTACAAGGGCTTCAAGCTTCAATTATGTGTGCTTCTCATGCTTTGTTCATAGATAAACCCCTCAATAAATTTTATTACCACAACAGCATTTAGTAAATCTTTCTATTCTTCCATCCATCACACCAGCAATAGTGAGTTTTTTCTTTCTCAGCCAACCAGGAAGGAAAAACTCACGCTATTGCCCGGCCGCGTACTTGCAATTGCATTCGAACTGCACCACGATTTGCGCTGCAATTAATTTGTACACCCGTTCCGTTGCCATTATGCCACGCCGACCGCGATCGATCGATCGAGTGTGGTGCGTTTTTATCATCATCGATAATGCCGATATCTGTATCTGTGTACTGTATGCGTTGTTTTTATTTGCCACCATCATCATCATCATCATCATCGGTCTCAGGATTGTTAGTGTGGCTGTTGCGCGATAATTGCCCTGGGTGCTGTTTCTCTTCAGCGACCACGGCCAGCGATCGTGTGTACCTAAAGCGGGCAAGCAAGCATACCAGGACCCCTGTTTAATAAATGGACGTACGTACGTTTGCTTGTCGCTTGTTTTTTTTTTTTAATTCGGCCATTTACCTAAATTGGCGATAATTTGATATTATGACAGGTTAACTTATCATAATAATAATATTAATTAATTTTTATTTCTACTCCCTTGGTGTGGCGTGGTCGCGATGCAATCGACGCAGTGTTGTGACGGAATGTGGTTCTCTGTAGGTTCCCTCGACTGTAATGTTGGTCTAGTCGTTGTCTCTATCTTGCCTTTCGTACGCTCGAAGTAATTAAGCGTAGCACAAAGCGTAGTAGAGCGAGATCGCAAACACTGATCCTTGCCTGTGGCTCGATCGGTCGGGATCGTAAGCGATCGGGGCTCAGTCTCAAGCGGCGTGTTATCTGTACGCTTTGGTGCCGCGATAAAGCGGCATAGGAATAACAAAAACAGCGACCTAATCCTTATGTGTTACCCAGCTTGGACAGGTTTTGCACGACGCTGCAGCTCGGATGGACGGATGGATCTCAACTTCATCGTCTCCATGATCCAGCCGATGTCATATGGGGTAAGGTGTGAAAAACGGTTCACCTTTTATGCTCACCGTTCTTCCTTTCATCGTGCTGCGAGCATTGATGTTTTGTGTGTGTGTGCGCGCGAGTCCTCTGCTGTCGAGTTTTACGGGCACTCGCTCACTGATATGAGCACATTAAGAAATCTTATCAACCTGCACGCATCGGTGCACCGTTTCCTTCGGTTGTGCGTGTGTGGTAGCCCACCGACACCTCGGATAAGCCGCCTCCGTTCGCGTCCGTTCGGCTGCGGTAGGATCGAGACGTTAATGAGCTGCGGACGGAGTGTGGACCTGGGCTGGGACTCACCGCCGCGGTGACATGGTAATGTAATTAATGGACTAGTTAAAAGGGAATATTATATTGTTTCTCGTTCTCGTATTTTTATTGTTATTGTTATTGTTTCACTGTAATGGAAAGCGAACCAGGCCGCCCGAAAAAACATTGATAAAACTGTTGTCCGAAATATGGACAACAGCGGACATTCGTTCGTTCGGGTGTTTGTTTGCTGAGCTGGGCTGACTTTATTTTACGACCACATTAAAGTTGCTACAACCCGTCAGAAATTGTGCTATTAAGTGCTGTTTAATCTATCTGCTATGGGATTGTTTAATTTTTCCAAAGAATAATAGCCTCAAGCCACTAGGTGGCAAGGAACAGGTGGAAGTTTGTGGAGTGGAAGAAAATCGGTCTTAAAGGGTGCTGGTGTTTAAATGAATTTATAAGACAGTAGTGAAATAATTGAAAATGAAGGATTGTTGCGCTGCTGTCGCTGTTATGCAATGTACGCTTAAGCTATGAGCACTATGAAAGACAATAAGCAGATAAGTAGGGTGGATTACGATTTTGAAGGCGATTTAAATATAGGTAAAGGTAGTAGTATAGCTATACTAAAATATGAATTAAAATTCTTTTTATTTAGATTTTGATAAAGAAAATGGGGAAACGGTTCATGGAATTAAGCCATTTTTTAATTTTTGAATAACGGCCTGATATAGTCAAGAAAGTCGGTGATGGCAGGCATCTTGAGCTTGATAAAAAGACAAAAAAAGTTGATGAAAAATGGAAAAAAAAAACACAAATTTTGTCTCAGATACTAATGCTCAGAGGCTTCATTTTGACAGCCGACAGAGACCAAAACAAAAATCTTCAAGAGTTCTAGAATCTGCAACAGCACACAAAAGTACGTTGATGATCATGTCTATAAATATAGAAATATGTCCTTCAACTTATCCAGTGTAATATTCTGATGACAGTCTTCAACTCTTTCATTCAAATGTTTATCTCTCAACATGAATTAGCCTCAAAGCAATATTGATTGACGCTTGTTTTATCCAATTCTTGGATAGCAACAAATTTAACATACAATTTTAATCTTTTTTTGATCACGGGGAGAGAACCTTCAAAAGGAAGAATTTGTTGAGACAAAAAACGTCCTCCGATATGGGTTATATGGGATTCATCGTGACACCTAGCCCGTGAAGCGAACCAGGCAGCTGATGGGACCCACATAAACCACTCCTCGACCTGATCCGAACCCTGCAGATGCGCTGATGTGCGTAGTACTCCATGCAACATACAATTTTAGTTTTAGTAGGTCTTCAGTAGCCATAATAAGTCTACAAATGTCATAGTAAGGTGGTCTTATTATATTGTCCATCACTGTCTATTGTCCGTTATGTAGTTAATTTTAATTTTATACTTTGTTTTGCAAACGCAACAGATATCAAGTATCTTTCAGATGTTGTGCTCTGTCAGTATTGTCGCAAGGTTAGTTACAGACAAGAATGTACTAATTGAGAATATCAGAGGATAACGTTTGGTGGTGCATGTGTTTTTACATCCAAGATGCTGTACACCTCTATTCCTTTCTAAACCAAGAATACCATAAATTGAGCTTAAATCTCACAATTCCTCGTTAAGTAATATTTTAGAAACTTCAATTTAAAAACCATCTTCCATTTTGTTATAAGAGTTATTATAGCAAGCAAGTCACATAAATAACCAATTAGCAGTTCGTGCAACTTTGCCACCATAAAAGCGAACGCACACTTGCATGCATGCACGTGCAAACAGTTGCATCAAGGCACGAGGACTCCCAATCATAAGCAAAACAAGCTCCGTAACAAACTTCACCAACAATTCGAACGAAGAAGAACTCGTCCCTCTTTGCAACTCTTGCTGCATTTTTATTCTTCTCTCCCAGAGATGCCCACCGAAATGCAGCACACCAAAAAAAACCTAAACGACATTCGCGCCGAGTGTGTGTCTGTTGCTCGTTTGATTTACTTCCAAATATTTTAATGAACTCGCGACCGGACCCGGGAATTGCCGATTGCAGACGACAGTTTATTTCACGGGACAGCCAACTTTCTGCACAACACACACACACACACACGCACGCACACGCACACAATTAACGGATCATTTTAAAGCACACAGTTCGGTTGTTGCGCTGCGTGTGTTTGAAGCTTTTGCTTTGGCTCTCTTGCATTCTTGTTTGTTTGGGCGCGGTAGCGAAAGGATACAACGCGTTGACATTGTCTCTGTGATGTCGGACGCCACAGAACTAGGTCAAAACACTGCTCAATCGATGGTGCACAGAGAAGGCCGGGAATTAAAGAAGGCTCCGGTTTTTTGTTCAAGGCCTACAGGCCATCCCTAAGCACAAAAACCGTAAAGCCTTTCGTGGCTGTCTGAGGGCGCTTCTAGGTGTAGCTGTACATAAGGATTTCGGGCTTATCCTGTGAGCTTCTTTGTGTTTGTGTGTGCGAACGCCCTTCGTCTTTGGCGAAACAAGACAGACAACACTGTTCGGCTGCGGACGGCGACGTTATTACGCATGATCTGTCGATTTCGGGGCGAAAATTTATGGCATTTCTATCGATTTCTTCTGCGAGAGAGACCGTCACCGTCGTCGTCGTCGTCGGGTGCTGTTGCTGCCGCTGCTCGGTTGTTGTCCTTGTGGCAGCCGACCAGTCCTGCAAAGAAAAACCCTGCTGGTGGTTCGACGCTTCAAACGACACCAACTAAACGCACTCGGGAACGATTTTCGATTTCGATTCGAGGATTAATGTGACCGAGAGCCTTTAGATGGTGCATTGGAGTATCGATTTCTTTGGTTTTCACGTGCACGTTACGTTACAGATTGAGGTTATCAATAGGTGGAAAATAAATTGAAGGAAGAAATGCTTAATAAAGACGTTAAAAAAGATATTATTTACATTTTGTGTCTTAAAAACAGTTTTCATGATATGTTTATTCTAGCTTTAAAATTCATTATTCTCTTTTATTCATTTAATCGAACTTAATTTAGCTCTTCACAGCTTGCTTTAGCTTTAGCTGTCACAAAACAAATTCTGTTTTTTATTCTAATTCGTGTTCTATTGTTAAACTTTGTTTTTTTTGTAAGTACTCTTTAAGATCATTAACTTCAACGATATTTGTGAATATTATGTTATGCATTTTTTTGTATGTTTTTGTATAAGTCTTCATGCTAATTTTATAATTATGTTGCATTCTTCACCACAAATCTTGTCTATTTTATTCTGTTTCTTATTTTCGAACTTTTACAAAAGTTTAAATTTGATTAGTTTCCGATTTTTGTGATAAAAAAGCTGTTGTTTTATCATTTTCCATGTTAATGTTATGGTCGTATTGTTTATTTTCTTAAAATTTTGTTACGTTTGTTATTCTGTATCTATTCTTCATTCATTGTCTTATAATAAATATTTTATTTTTTGTTAATTTACTAATTGTTCAATCAATTTTATACATCAAAACACTCATTTGCTTTTTAAATTTCGTTCGTCATGTTATAGTGTTTTTAACAGCCTTTTACTGCTTATTCAACATTTCATTTTCTTATGTTTTAAAACTAATCTCATATTTATTCTCAACAGTCGTAGCTTTTCGCATCCTCTAACTTATTTCCTTCAACTTCAATAAATCAACACGCCCGTAGAAGACATGCTTGGTGTCGGTCTCGTCCGGATGTGCATGTGTATTGGTTTTAAAGCCCGTGGTCAAAACCCCGGCAAATTAAGCTTGAAACCATAACTTCTTAAAGGCGTAACTTCGACTCGGGCCAACGACTTAAAATAGACGAATAATTTCACAAGAACGAACGAAGCCGTGTCCGTTTATTTATGACAGTCACCTATTTAGCACCAATTTAAGCCATTCCCGCAACAAACACACACGCGCGAGTGACAACGGTCAACGAGTGCCATGATGGTGCCGATCAAATTTCACTCCGGGCTCGGTCACTTCCCGAGCAGGAAAGGAAAATATAAATTTTCAACAACCGTGTCTCCCCCCAAAAACCCAATAACTTTATTCGGCGATGGGTGGTGGTTGAGTTATTGGACGGTGGTGCGCACCCTGATTTCCGTTATGACACTGGTGTGTGTGTGTGTTTGCTTGGGGACAGTGGGTTCATCTCATCCCGTTTCAAACCCGTGCGCAGGCTATATGACTTCCTGGGAGCAAGCACAGCCTTTGGGGCTTGCTGATGATTAATTTATGTCACCGTGGTGTATTGCCACGATTCGGAGATGCCTCCCCCCCCCCCCCCCCACCGAAATGGATGAACCCACTTCTGCCTAATTATAATGGGACTCATGAATATTCGCCCGATCGAGTCTTCGTCGCACGTGTAAATTGCGCGAGTCCTGTCCACCGTGATCTATGGTCGAAGAAGAAAAACACCAAAATGCCTTCGTCAAAAGCTGGGGGCACCCCGGGAAAAGGGGGAAGGAAGCGTACCGGCAACGATCAACCGGTGTCATTTTCGTGCGTGCGTGTGGAAAGCGTGCAGCAGCAGCGGCAGTCACGCGAACGGAATCACCGATTTAGGAGCGTTTGGGGAGCATTTGGTTGCCTTTTCTTAGTGGGATCGATCCAACCTGTCTGTCGGACGGGTTTTTGGGCGGTGATTAAGGGTGATCGGGCGCGCGACCATACCATACCATAGCCGCTCTCTCGGCTTGAGCTGATTGCGCCCCATATTTTGTGATGGTTTAGTGGGACGTTGAAAGGGCCAGCGTCCGGTAGTTTTATGAACCCATTCAAAGGTGATAAGAGCATCGGGGCAGATGAATTGGCATTCGTTTTGTGTGGTTTCAGTCACGATTTAGATGCCTTGCCTTGTGCCTGCCTAATATGACAAAAAAAAAACATCACCCAAATTAAAGAATTAAACAAGCCTTAGCTAACAAACAAGCTACCGTCACTACAGTGACTTCAAGACAAGCCGAAACTTTGGTGGAAAAAAAACTGTCATCAATATCGATTGATGCTCCAGGAAGACATCAAAACGTTACAGCTTTCACTTCCTGGTACACAAGTCTTGCGTGTGGGAACAGTGCGGCTCCGTCTAAACGTCGTTTGATTAAGATTTGATTGAAAAGCCCTTTTTACCCACCGAGCAGCTATTTTCCCTTCAACACACAAGCCATCAGATAAGTAGCCGATTTGAAGTGAAGGCGAAAAAAAAGCCGACGGGATTTTGATGGATCTCTTAATCATTATATTCGGAGAAGTTCGGTTTTAAAACTTTTGATTAGAAGCTTATGTTCGATGGGATACACGATACATTAAACTGGGAAGAGAAACACAGCAAACAAAACAGGGGGAAAA